>JAGFMF010011424.1:296948-372302 GCA_019455555.1 Galemys pyrenaicus | reverse complement strand
CAGCAACAAGAAGAACAGAAAACCTGAACTAATGAACAAGCATAGAGGGAACAAAGCAGAAACTAAACAGGAAGAAAAAGAAAAGGAAAAGAGAGAAAATGAAGCAGAAATGGATAGACAAATAGGAATAATGCAAGAACAAAAGAAAAGACAGACCAAGAAAAAGAAAAAAAAAAATAAAGACTAGGACAAGATTCAAGGGAGAAAGAGGAGGGGAGAGGAAAGTAAAAACACCAAAAGCTAAAAGCAACTGGAACAAAACAATCTAAAACCAAAACCGAACCGAACAAACAAACAATCAAAAACTAACACACAACCACAACTACAGCAGCAACAACAACAACAACAAAACCCCGCCCCACTAGGGTGGGGGGAGTACGGGAGTGGTGGTGCTGATTAACTCACTGCAGCAGATAGGGCCCTTGTGGTAAATGGGTTAGTGATGGGGTTCCTGAGAACTCCTTTCACCTGAGGTCTAGAGTTCCCAGCCGGCCCCCTATGTAGGGACTAGTTTTGTATGGCTCCCCTTAATATCAGCCTCTGCGTAGGGGGAGGAAGTAGCCACGTAGCAGTTGGCAAACCAGCTGTGTCTGTCCTAAACTCCATATGCCCATCTGACCTCCTCCGGATATCCCTGGATTCTAGATCTAGATGTTGGAGAGGATTTTCTCCATATGGAGCGAGGCTTCTCCTCAGTGTATGGCTGCAAGCACTTCTTCACAACCCTATGATGGGGGCGTGGCCATCTGGAGCTTCCCTGGTGCAGTCACTTTTCTGTGTTTGCCCTTGTGGGCTGTTTGTCTCTGTGTGGGCTCTCAGGCATTTACATCCTGCTCTGGGGTATTCCCAACCTGCTTTAGTCCTGTGCCACCCTAAACCGAGAGGGGGTGCTTTCAATGGTGACTCAAGCTATGCCAAGCTCGTTCTTTAGTTCAGTGTAGTTTCCTCTCAGTCTCTGTGCCAATCCTAGGCACGCGGCTCCTGGCCGTGGCTTTTTATGACTGACCTTTAAAGAGCAGATCTCAGCCTGCAAGGGTTGCTTTGAGACCCGCGGTCCCCCCAGTGCGATAAATCCCAATATGGCGCGCCCAGGGAGCTGGGCATGATAGGATCCCCACTGGGGCTGTACTGGCGTTCCAGCCCTACTTTGCTCTGTCTGTCTGCTTCTGCCCCAGACACGCAGCTCCTGGCAGTGGCATACCGACTTTTACAGTTCAAGTCTCAGCCTGCATGAGCTGCTCTGCATCCAGCAGCCCCGCTCTCTGCTCTCGGAGTGGCGCCCACGGAGCGCAGGGGATTGCCCCGTCCTTACTTCAAACAGAGTTCATTTAGAGTTTCCTTTCCTACTGCTTTCCATCGGGCTGATGCTTCCTGTATGTAAGCTGACAGTCCATTTTCTGGCTTTTTTTTTTTTCTTGCTTTTTTGGTATTCACTGTTGTGTGTATCTGGACACGATGAGTCCAACGTCTTCACCATGCCGCCATCTTTTTCCTCCCCCCAAATACAAAGTTTTTAAGAAAAATATACTTAAATAGAATTATAATAAAAGCCTGAGATAGTGAAATTTGTATGGGTGAAAATTTCCACTAGGAAAGAAAAACAGAACTTATATAATATTGTAATGACATGCTCAATAATAGTTATCTTTTTAAAAAATACTGCAAATTAAAGAAATAAATGTCCAGTTTAAAAAGCTAGAAAAAGTTTTATTACTCAAAGGAAGTAGAAGGGAAAAAAATAACACAAAATAGCATCTGAAATCAATGAGACACAAGACCTCCTAGTTCTGATGACTGTTGATGTTACAAGAACGTATGTGTCATGTTGCCAGACCTTTTTTTTTTTCCAAGAAAAGTCATAAATTTGTGATTCTACAAGAAATGTCCACGTTAGAAAAAAATATGGTGTGGGCCCTACAAAAAGTGCCTGTAGACTGAATTCTTCTATGAGCCCTGCCTTGTCTTAAACAGCACTTCAAGGCATTGCTTATTTCAGATATAACTGGAAAGGACCAAAATGATTCTGTAAGAATGGCCAACCTGACCCTGGGCAAGACCCAACCCCTGACCCTGTTCCTTGGGACGCTATTGCCATTTATACCCAATGCCTTCCCGGGCTGTCTTCTCCATAAGCAGTTATGTATACATTTTTGTGTGGACATATTTTCATTAGTCTTGGGTACATAGCTTGGAGGAGACTGGTTGGGTCATGCGATAACTATGCTTAACCTTTTGAGGAAAGTTCCAGACTGTCTTCCCAAGTGCCCTGAACATGATAGTGCCCTGAACTTTCCTCAGAAGTTCCAAGGCTGGTTACCCTAGGTTTAAGAATACCCCTAGATTTGAGAATGTATTTATTCAACTTGCTGTGAACTCGCAGACTTCATCTCCAGCACTTCTGTGTAAAGGCTCTCAAGAGGGCCAGAAGCTGCTTCCTTATCAGCAGGGGCCAGCCTCTGTGTCTGAATGTCTGTCACATTTGAGAACTGAATGTCCTTAGACTCCAACCTATTGGTTTTATACAGACATTAGGATATGTTGGGCAGGGTGTGAACTGCGCTTCTTGTGACTAGAGAATAATTTCCACATTGAATCTATGCCAAAATGAGGCTCTCACTGTCAGAAATACAGTTCCCGAGACTTCTCTTGTGTACCAAGCTCAGGCCTTCGCTGTCTGCTGAACCTAATCACACCTGTGCTTCCAGTTATTGGGGAACAGGGGGAAATTCTTTGTACCTCTTGGAGGTTCTATTTGAGCAGATTAGTGGAAGAAAAGAAGAACAAAGTTAATTACGTATGAATGGAGAATCTATGTGTCTATAAACTCTAGAGCAGGTGAACAGAGTTTTTTTAATTTTATTTTTCAAATTTTATTTGTATATCTTTTACATCATTTTTCATTTTTAACAATGTTTACTTTCTTTTTTCAGGTGTAGTCCCCATAGTATTTCCACCATGAATTCACCCTTGCATCATTGCCACAGTCCTATGTGATCTTCTCTCCCTCTTTCTGATCCCTTTCCCTCCCTTTGCTCCCCCACTGTGGGATGTCTCTGGTTTATGGTTGTTTATTTTTGTTTTATTGTGTTGTGTTGTTTTTTATTGTTATTATTTTTCCTTGATGCCTTACTTGGTTCCCCATTTTCCTCCTACAGGTGACACCACTTGGTATTTTTTTTTCCTTGTGACTTAACTTCACTGAACAGAATTCCTTCTAGCTTCATTCATGTTGCTGTGAATGGCATTAGTTTATCTTTTTTGATTGCTGAATAATATTACATTGTATATATATACACCAGATCTTGATACGGTCATCTGTTTTGGGCATTTGGGTTGTTTCCAGGTCTTACCAATTATAAATAGTGCCCCAGTAATCATAGGTGTACAGATATTGTTTTGACACAATGTTTTGTGTCCTTTTAATACATTTCTAAATTGCTGGGTCATATGGTAGCTCTATTTTCAGTAGACTGAAGAACCTCCATACAGCTTTCTATAGTAGTTGGATCAGTTTGCTCTCCCACCAGTGAGGTAGGAGAATTTCTTTCTCGTTGCACCTCGCCAACATTTGTTGTTGCTAGTTTTTTATTGATACATGCTGCCATTCTTAAGGTGGTATCTCATTATGGATTTAATTTGCATTTCCCCGATTATGAGGGATGTTGAACATTTTTTCATATGCCAGTTGACTATTTGCATTTCTCCTCTTTGGAGAAGTGTCTTAAATTCTTCTGCCCATTTTTTTGACCACATTATTTACTTTATTTGAGTCCTGTGAGTTCTTTGTAGATCTTTGTGATCAGACCCTTATCAGGGACTTCCTGTATGGAATGCAAAAACTTTCTTCCAATCAGTAGGGTATCTCTTTGTTTTGGTTAATGTCTCTTTTGCCTTACAGAAGCTTTTCAGTTTGATGTAATCCCAGGTGTTTCTTTTTTTTCACTATCTTTGCTTTGGGGGATGTTAGTGAGATGTATGTCTTGTAGTATTTTACCTTTACTTTCTTCTAAGTATTTTATGGTTTCATGTCCTATGTTCAGTTCTCTTATCCATTTTGAGTTTATTTTTGTGCATGGTGTGAAGTAGTGGTCTCGTTTCATTCTTATGCTTATATTGTCCAGTTTCCCCAGCACCATTTATTGAACAATCTGTCCTTGTTCCATTGGAAATTCTTTGCTCCTTTGTCAAAGATTAGTTGTCCATATATGTGCGACTTTATTTCTAGGCTTTATGTTCAGTTCCGTTGGTCTATGTGCCTGTTTCTATTCTAGTACCATGCTGTTTTACTTATTATGGCTTTGTAGTATAGTTTGAAATCTGGGCATGTGATACCTCATTTTCCTTTGTTTTCTTCAGGAGGACTTTGGCTGTCCAAGGTTTTTTTGTGGCTCCATATGAATTTCATCAACATTTGTTCTATTTCTTTGAAGAATGTCATTGAGATTTTTATTGGAATAGCATTGAACCTCTAAATTCCTTTTGGTAGGATGGCCATTTTAATAATGTTAAATCTTCCAATCCATGAGCAGGGGATGGCTTTCCATTTCTTCGTGTCTTCTGCTTCTTTTAATAGTGTTTTATAACTTTTTTTGTAGAAGTCCTTCATTTCTTTTGTTAGGCTTATTCCAAAGTATTTGATTTTTTTTTGTTTCAATTATAAAAGGGATGGTTTTCTTGATTTCTTCTTCAGATTGATTGCTTGCATATAGAAAGGCTACTGGTTTTGTGTGTTGATTTTGTACCCTACTACTTTACTAAACTGGTTGGTTATTTTGATAAGTTTTTTTTTGTAGAGTTTTTAGGGTTCTTTATGTATATTATCATATCGTCTGCAAATAATGATATACTTTTACTTTGTCTTTCCTTGTGCTCCTTTAATCACCTTTCAATTGGTTTTCATTTATATGTCATCTTTTTTTTCTCCCTTGTCAGATTCATTTTTTTCTCCTTGTTTTGGACTCTTGAAAGTCTTACTATTATGTGTCTTCTTGTAGTTTTCTTTTCATTGTCATAGTTTGGTGGTGTTCTTGCTTCTTGTATATCTATATTCATCTCCTTTTTCATGCTTGAGAAGTTCTCTTTGATTATCTCTTTGAATAGTTTATCTGGGCCTTGGTCTCTCTCTTCCCCTTCTGGGACTCCTATAATTATTATATTTCCTTTTCTCATAGTGTTGTAGTTATTTATATATTTATATCTTTTTATTTTATACTTTATATATTTTTATTATCTATAAATAAGTAAATATTTTATATTTTAAATATTTATATATAAAATATTTTATATTTGTATGTTACTTATATGTGTATATTATATATTTTATAAAGTGTTCTTTATTATTTTTCCTTTGTATTTCCCTTTCCTTTTCTTCTTTGGTTCTTTTTATTTGTATATCTTCGAGAGTACTAATCTGTTCTCCCATTAATCAATTTTTTTTTCATTGTTTTTCCCAGCGTTCTTTAGCTCCTCTCTTAATCTTTGGATTTCCTGTGTTTCTTTCATTTCCTTCTTTAAGGGACTGAGTTTCATTCTTGAGATCTTTAATTATCTTTCTCATTTCATTCTTTTCCTTTTCGTCTTCTTTATGTTTTTTAATCATGATAATTTTGAATTCTCTGTCAGGCAGGCAGAGAAATTCTTCCATGTCATTGTTGAGTTATGGCGGTTGATTTTCTTTTTGTGGTGTGTCTTTCCCCTGAGGGCTTGCTTGGTTAATTGTATTTTTCCTTCTTCCTGTCATTTGTTTTCTAATTTGTCCTATGTATTGGGACATTGTGCCACTGGTGCTAGAGGGCATCTCTTTGGGGCTGGGACTTGGCTATGCTTACCCCAGGCTCTCCTGGTATGATGCTCGCAGATCTGGGTCCCACACCCTGCCATGTTTGTCTCTTAGTTCTAAAATGCAAGCTTCTCACCCTCATATGTGTAGCCCACCCTCTGTTACAGAGTCCAAGGGTTAGCCTGACTTCTAAATATCCAGTAGTTGGTGATTTTGTTCTGATCCCTGGGTGGTGGCAGAGGTGTCTCCCAATAACCTTTTGGCACTATACTTCCTGGTAGGTCTCCAGGAAATGGAGGGATGGGGGAAGGGGCTCCCCAACGCTTGGGTTCCCACTTGGTGCTGTGCCTGCCTTCCCCATATCCTATTTGCTTAGTGGTCAACTTCTGAGGCTCTCAGATGGCTCTTAGTTTTTCTGTTACCTCCAAACTTTATCTCCACCTTTTGTTTTTCTTTCCCTGGGAAAATTGGCCCAGTTTTCTGGGTGGGGGAGATGGGAAAGGGATTGTATAGATGTCTCTCTTTTCTGTGGCTCTCACCTTTCTCCTGCTTCTGTTGGGTCCCTGGCTTTGTCCAAAATGTGAGTCCTACCAAGGACCTGTTGTAATTTCTCCCTTATCTATTATTTTTATAGGACAGTTTAATCCTGGCATTCCTTCCCCGCCATGTTGGTGATGTCACCATCTCCAGAGTGAGAATTTTAATCCCTAGTTAGTTGATCAATGGCGTGGAGGCCTGGGGTGTCAAAGAGAGAGAAAGGGGTCTCATGGTGAGTTCAGGGTGACTCATGACAAAACCAAATGCTCTGTAATTATATATTTACCCTGCAAACCATATAGATAGGTTTCTATGCTATAATAAGAAGCATGACCCTAACTTGGATAATCTTCATTCCTTAGAGTAGTGGTAACAGTTTCTCTTAGAGCCTTGTAGGAGTCTCTTGGCTTTAGTTCCACATGCTAAAGTGAGAGGTATTAGAAATAAGCCTACTCTTGACATCTTGAATGAAACATTTTGGGGAGGCCTATCCTTCTCAATATCACATGGATGTCATTTCTCATGTTATCTCATAGGCCTGGAGAGATGAGAAGAACCCCATTTTATGGTTCAGAAGGCTCAAAGATGGTTCAATTAGAAATTGGAGGATCTGGGACTTGAACCCAGCTTGTCTAATGCTGAGTGTGGATTCTTTCTCCGCACATGCTTCAGATGCTTTAAGAATCCCTGTGAGGGATGAATCAGAAAACATGCTGTTGAGGTCTTCGCTCCTTGACCCGAGGAATGATGGATATCTCTGTGTCTCTCCTGCCCAATCAGGTAGAAGCCCCCTGGGCTGGTTGGGTGCAAGTCACTCATGTGTCACTGTGCAGATATGGGCATACGAGCAGAGGCTATCTATGTAAGGGAGGGCAGTACTTCTCTGCTAATCTGGGGCCAAGACTTTTCCTGGAAAGGACCAAGAGGTCTGTTAGCAGGTGATTAAAATGTGGGCAGTCACTTGGGTTACCACAAAGTGTCACCTGAGGTCTGGTCCTCACTGGGAATAACTTGAGAAGTCAGAAGTCAAAGAGCAGATCATTTTTTATTTTTATTATCCTTATTTTTTATATATTTAATTAATTAGATATAATAAAGTTATATGTAATTAATTAATGCACAATTTATATATAATAAATATTTTTATATAATTATTAAAATTAGATATAATTAATTTATAATTTACCCATTCGAAGTGCACAATTCTGTGGGGTTTTTTTTTATTAGTTATATTTGACATCATTTGTAGTCCCCAGGGAGTACCCACCACCATTTCACCCGTGCACCATCACCTCAGTCCCTTGTGCACCCTCTGGCCTCTTCCCCGTCTTTATGCATACAAGAGCTGGGGTACAGGCCCGAGTTGCGGGAGGTGAGAGGAGTCACCAGAGACAGAGTGGAGAGTGGAACAGGCAGATCTACCGAAATACACTGCTGAGGGAGCAGTGGGCGAGGCAGGAGAGGTCTTCTGTGCCATGTGGGTCCCCTCCCTGACCGGGGATCGAATTCACGCTGCTGTGTTGTGGATGTTTCACAGTGCGTTGCTTAACCCACTGCGCCACCAGGGAGGCCTTCTGTGGGTTTTTTAGTATGCGTACAGAGTTATGTGAACAGAACTCAAAGTCACGACACTCAACTTCTAACATTTTTATCATCCACAAAAGAAATTTTGTACTAATTAGCACTTATTCCTCATTTCCCCTTAAGCAGTTTTTTACTTTTTCCTTTCTAATTTAGACAATTTTTTTTCTTGCCTAATTGCTCTAGATAGAACTTCTAGTGCTATGTTAGATTGGGTTTTCTTGTCTTATTCCTGATCTGAGAAGTTAAACTTCCGTTTTTTCACCATTGGATGTTCTTTTTAAAAATACAACTACTGTTATATTGAGGCAATTACTTTTCATTCCTAATATAGTGAATGTTTTTTATTATTAAGGGTATTGGATTTTGCCAAATTTAATTTCCATGTATTTGTGAATTTCTCAGCTTTTTTCTGTTCCTGATTTCTAATTTTATACAGTTGTGATTGGATAAGACTTCAATTAATTTCTATCTCAAACATTATAAAATTTGTTTTGTGGTTTTGTTACAGGGCAACCCTAATATAAAATGGGTTTCCCTCACTGGGTCCTTACCCGTGTGCTCAGAAGACTTTTATAATAAGTCCCAACTTCAGGTACACATGACAAAAGTTACTAAAGGGTTTTATTTTATGAAAGAAGGGGAATAAAATAGTAATAATACCAAGGGAAAGAGAGGGATACAAATCCGTAAATATCCTACCAGATCTTCTGAGCAATGGCGCGTTGAGAGCTGGCTTCGAGTCAAGTGAGATGGCTCCAAAGGAAGAGAGAGGGCCAAGGCTCACCTCTGGTTTTATAGCCAGCCTGACTGCTTAACTCCACCCTCAAGTCCCAGTGATCCACTCTTCAATAATCATCTTATTGGATTTGTGGTTCTGGAACACTGGTGGTCTGGAGTCCCCACTGGTGGTTGGAGTCCACACACCCATCTGTGTAATCCATTCAGGACTACCTTTCCCCCTACCAGGTTGACATATGGTATATCCTGGACAATTTTCTGTTTTAAAGTAACTCTTCATTTCATTCAATGTTGTTTCATTACATCAATGAGAAAAAAAATACTGACTGATGTTAATGTAAGCAACAATTTTCCAGGAATTGCTTTTATTATACATCATTTTTCTTAAAGCCACAGTTTCCAGAAACTACTGATTGTGCTAAGGGAAAAATTACTGTATAAGAGAAGAATTATATTCTGTCATTGTTGGGTGGAGTGTTCTATATATGTCTGTTAGGTCTAGTTGCTGTATAATGTTCAAATATTCTATTTCCTCATGGATTTCCTAAACAGTTGCTCTATCCACTATTGAAAGAAGAATGTTGAACTATTATTGTTGAATTATCTACTTTTCCTTTCAATTCTGTCAGTTTTTATTGCCTATGTTGGAATTCTGTATGTTTATAGTTGTTATATATTGTTGATGGGTTGACACTTTCATTACTATATGTCCTCTTTGTTAGAAAGTTTTTTGACCTCGTTTATTTTGTTTGATATTAGCATAGCTACCACAGATCTCTTTTGCCTACTATTTGTATAGAATTTCTTTTTCCATTCTTTCACTTTTGATCTTTTTTGTTTATTTGGATTGAATGTCTTGTAGACATATAATTGGATCACTTTTAAAATCCATTCTGCCAATCTGTACTTTTAAATTGAAGAGTTTAATCCATTTACATTTAGAGTGATTACTGGTAAGGAAGGAATTCTGAAAGTTTCCATTTGTTTTCTATATGTCCTATCTTTTTTGTTCCTCAGTTTCTCCAATACTGCTTTCTTTTGTGTTTGATTTTTTTTGTGCTGTTATGTTACATATCTTTATGGTACAGGCCCATGAATATAATTATATATACATTGTTTTATAAAATAGCTTTTTAAAGTCAGTCAAGGGATGAAAGAAGATGAAACATGTACTTATATTGCCTTTTACCGTGGTATAATTATCTTTACTGGTGCTTGCTGCATTTTTGTGTGTGTGTAAATTGAAATTAATATCTGAGGTTACTGGCTTCCAATCTGAAGAATTTCCTTGGGGTGTCTTATAAGATGACAGCAACAAATCTTTCCATTTTTTTATGTCTGGGGTTACTTATATTACATCTTCATTTTTGAAAAATAGCTTTGCTGAATATAATATTCTTGACTGACAGAGGTTTTTCTCTCAGCACTTTGAATATGCCATTACACTGACTCTAGCTTCCATTACTTCTTACCAGAAGTCCATTGTTAACCCTACTGGATTTCCCTTACATATGACAAGTTGCTATTCTTGCTACTTTCAGAATTTTCTCATCATTGTTCAGCCTTTATACCACAATGTCTCTGAGTGTGGGTCTTTTTGCACTTGTCCTATTGGAATTTGTACAGTTTCTTCAGTAAATTGACCATATAAACTAATGTTTTTCAACCAAATTCAGGAGCTTTTTGGTTAAAGTTTTTTATCTTTTCTTCTACTCCTTTTTTCTCTGTCTTCTCGCTCAGGTAGTTCATATAGATATATATATATTTTTTTCATGCCCTTAATCACATTCCTCATATCTCTTAAACTTTATTTTTCCTCCCTCCCCCATTTTGATTCCTTATTTTATTAATGTAAAATCATCCAGTTTTCTTGTTTGTCTGACTTATTTTGCTACACATAATTCCCTGGAACTCCTATTATGTATAAATGGTGACATTACCTCTTTTCTTATAACTGACTAGTATCCCATTGTGTGAACATATAATATCTTTTTATTCAGTCTTCCATCAGTGGGTACTTAGGTTGTTTTTAAATCCTAGCAGTTGTAAATAATGCTATAATAAACACTGTAGAACTTAAAATTTTTTGAGTTGATGATTTTATAATTTTTGGATAGACACCCAAAAGTATTGCTGAGTCAGTTGGTATATTCATTCTTAGTTTTTTAAGGAAGGTCCAGATTACTTTCCAAAATGTCTGCACCAATTTACTTTCCTACCAGCAATATATTAAGGGTACTCTTTGTCCTTATTCTCTCCAGTACTTGTTATTGGAGATCTTTTTATTGTGTGTCAGTATCACAGGTGTGAAATGATATCTCATTATGGTTTTGACTTGTACTTCCCATATTAAAAGTGATGAACATTTCCCCATGTATCTGTGGACTGTCTTTTCATATCTGTCACTCATTTTTTAATTGGGATACTTGTCTGTTGTTGTTACATTAGATGAGTTTTTTGTATACCATGGACATTAACTCTTTGTTGGTTGTGTAATATGTGAATAGAATGTCTTATAAACCTACTTATATTTTTTAATATTGCATAAAAACTTTTGAATTTAAAGTAGTCCCTAGTTTTTGTTTGCTTTTGTTTTCCTTGACATAGGGGTGGAATCCCCAAAGATATCTCTGTCATTGATATCACCATTGATATCACCAATGACTTCTGTGTATATGTGTTTAATTTTCTTCCTACATTCTCTCTCTGCTTTCCAGATCATATAATGTATATTGATCAGTTTTGAAGTTTTCTTCACCTGCCAGTTCAATGTTTTGTGGCCCTTGGTTATTGTATTTTTCAACTCCAGAATCCCATTTTGTTCTTTATTTGAAAATAATTTTACCTCTTTACTGACATTAATTATTTGATGAGACATTGTCACCATAACTCTTTACTTCTTTATGCATCATTTCCTTTATGATGCATAAACATGACTGCTCTGAATAGCCTTGCTTTGCCCTATGAATGGGAGCTGAGTAGAAGAAGGGAGCTGCTTTCCTCAGCCACACTCACCAGGGATTTAACCTCTGCAACTTGGAGGGGAGGAGAAATGGTGACAGCAAGCTTATTCTTGGGAAACAGTGATCCTCTGATTAGAATCTGAGGGGAGAAGGAGCCCCATCTTCTTGGCTACCTCCATTGAAAAGGTATAGTAGCTTCCCTTACACAGAACTGGAGTGGGGGGAGAAAGAAGGAGGCTATGGGTCAAGTGCCACAGACTCTTGCTGTTCTTATTGAGTTTTTTTAAAAAATCAAGATTTAGTAGACTTTCTTGAATAAATGTTGCTTCATTTCCTGTATGCCTCCAGAACAATTTCTAGAGACTTTGTTGCTGTTGGTTTTTGTTTTAATTATTTTCACAAGTTATGGTTGTTTTGTTAGGGAGTGGGTCTATGGGTGCTTCTCATGAAACCATTCTAGAAGTGGAACTCTCTTGGAATAGGCCATGCTTAACTTTCTTTTAGGGCCACAGTAGTGAGGAAGGTACAGAACTCTGTATCTGCTAGGGTCCTTTAAGATGTAAGTGGTAGAGATTTAAATCTAATTAAGCCCAAAAGGAAACGTACTGGCATATATACAGAAGTCAACTTCTCCAAGAAAGGCTACTCTTGTTTGACTTCAATAAATTTAAATCACAGAACAGCCTTTGGTATTGCAATTTTTCACCTCATTTTGGGCTTCAAATTGATTTTGACTCACTGTTTCGAGACAGAGCACAACTGGCCCTTTCTCAACTTGGTTTTCTTCTGCATAGTTGTCCTCTGATTGTTCATGTAAACAGCCCAAAGGCCACACTGAGATTCCTGGCCCAGGAAAGGTATGTGCCTTTCTCAGTGCCTACATTTTATGGGAGGTCACTAAATTTAACCTCACTCCAGTCACTTGTCCACCCCTAGACCAGTCATTGTGGCAAGGGAAATATGGCACCTAGTATGAATTATGTACCTCCCTGCAGCAGACTAAGGGCAGGATGGGCATGATTCACACAGATACACCTGAGCATGGGATGAGGTGGCGCTCTCCCCTCTCCCAACAGAAAGAGAGGTGCTGGTTTGAAAAGTTAAAAAACAGCCTACGTTTGCCCCTTTTAAAAAATGAGTGCCGACAAATGTAGACACAATTTTATGTACAATTTTCACATACTGTTTGTCTCTCTTTCACGTACACTGACTTTAAAAATAAACTTCATGAGAATCATGACTCTGCTGTGAACTTTTTGTGCAAAAAGGAATGGCCACTTCCTGAAACACTGAAATAAATTCAAGTTGTACAAATAAAAGAAAAAGCAAACTTGAATCCTCATCAAAAGTCAACTTCTCCAAGGAAGGCTGCGGTCATTTGACTTTAATAAATCGAAATTACAGAAAGCCTTTGACATTGCAATTTTCACGTCATTTTGGACATCAAATTGATTTTACTGTCTGTTTCGATGGCAACAAAACTGGAAACTGACTCATGAAAGTTTTCAGCCGAGTTTTGCTGGACAAGGGCCACTCATCATGTTGCCTTGAGAGACCTAGTTTTCCACAAACATGATGTCATCTCGGGCACTGTATGTTTCATGGAGGTTATCTGGAGCAGTAAACACCAGCCATTGGTTCAGGATCACACTGGAAGGCTGCCTAAAACAAGAGCTGTTCACAGTGCCCTGCAGGATTTCTGACTATTTTCAGAGTCTTGGTTGACACAATGACAACACTCTGTTGTCCATCCCAGCCTGTAGTGGTCGTCCTCTGGCTGTGGAATGTTCTCTCTTCTCTTCCTTTACACTCCAGTTTCTTCTTGGTCGAAGGACATTTCTCTTCTTCAGCATCTTCCCTAAGGGCCTGGGCTTACCTCAGCCATATGGCTAAATCACCCCATGAAATTCTCCTAAAAGTTTCCTCCCTTTATATTAAATCTGAAATCCTCCTTTCCCCAACTGGGCCAAGCTGATCAAGGTGTCCTCTGGGAAATCTATAGATTCTGACAGTAGAGCCCAAGTGCACATTCTGCTTCCGTTTCTGGACAAAACCCGGGAAGAGCTGACCTCCAGCTCTGAATCTGATAATGTTCTTGGTTTCCACAGCAGTGACTAAGACTTGTGTCAGTGCTTCTGACAACACCAGGGTCAAGGGCATCAAAGCATCTGGTGCTGGAGCCTCTGTCCTCACCAGAGCAGCAAAACCCACATTTTGACATGAATCACAGGAACTCATTTGACCAAGGGTCAGGTTCCATGAAACTTCCCCACAGTTTGATGAAAACAGCAAACTCCAAGTTTCCAGAAGTGATTTAAGAACTGGATTTTTCTTTGCTGACATCGTGATCATGCCCCAGACCTTATTTGGCCAGTGGCCTCTGTTCCGGCATCATCTGTGTCAGCATTACATGTTTTGAGTATACCTACTATCTTCCTGGTTCACTTTTGCAGGTGCCTGGACTCTACATATCTTCAGCCTAATAAGGCCCTTCATCCCGTTAATGCTCTTGACTTTTCACTGGTCTTCTCCCAGTTTCCTTATCTGGATTTTCATGTTCTATCATTATGAGCATTTTGTCACACTAAATTTACAATGCCCCAGTATAATAAAGCTACCTACTTTGAACCTGCCTAGGGGGGTGTAAGGGCTGAGCCGAGCTGCAGGTAGACACTAGGCCGCAGGGATAGTCTCATTTACAGTGATCATCACAAGCCCCTGGTGTTGATGGTTGTGGTGGTCGGGGCAGTAGGGGGTGGGGCATGGTAATGGTTAGACTGCCAGCAATCAGACAGGACTGCCCCATTCGTCCATCCTTCCCTCATAGGTGCCTTTTTCTATCTTTTTGCTCTCTGCACATCTACCCCAATGTTGCCTCTCTATCCTCATGCACACCTACTCACTTCCCTGTCAGCCATGTCCCTTTTCTTGGCCTCCTTTTCAGATAACATCCCCAGAGAGGAGTCTCATGCTCCATTTTCTGTTCTCTCCTCTAATTCTCTCTGAGGATCACTATAGTTATGCTTCTATCCCAGCCTCCCCCCAATTCTACCAAAAGGCTCTTTTCAATGTCACCCATTAATTCCATGTTGCCAAGTCCTTAGTTCTCCTTGGCAGTATGTGATAGATCTAGTCCTTCCTACCTGTTAGTGCACAACTGAGTGGTATCCAGGGCCTCAAATTGTAAAATGGGCCCAGCCATCTGCATGCACAAAGTCTAAGGAAGCAGACTCTTAGTGTGAAAGACCTTTACTAGAATTAGTGCGCATAGAGAGAGAAGAAAAGAAAGGATATTCCTAGTAAAATTTTGAAAATTACTCATACCCTCATGGGCAAATGCCCAGCCAAATAGGCGTGACCCAAAGCAGGGCCACAGAGGCCTAAAAGTTTGCCACAAATCTAAGGTATCTTCTGGCAAGGAATCACAAGAAGGGGGTTAGGCAGATCCCATAAAGCTGGGCCAGAAGGAGAGACTCAAAATTCAAAATATACCACATAATCCACCTTGAGGTCAAGATAATGGTTGTCATCATCTCTACCAGGACCAGAGCAGCTTCCCCGTGCATCTCTTCCAAGTATGTCTTCCCAGTCTCTGCGTGTCTATCCTTCACATGTCTCTTCCCATGTGTCTCCTCCCTTTACATGTTCATCTTGCTCCTTCGCAGAAAGTCTGGGTCATGGCCTGCTAGAAATTGTATTCCAAGGCATCTTTGTGTAAGTGGGGGGGTGAAGAAAAGGGCATCCAGTCTGTCCTCCCCTTTCATCGTGATGGATCTGCAACAGATCAACATCCTCAGTGTGGCTTGCAGGATACCCTGCTTTCTTGGGTTCCAACCACCTCACTGTCTTTGCTCACTCTTCCCTCACCCTCAGGGTATCAGCATGCCCTGATGTTGTGTCCTGGGTCTCTTCTTGCCTCTTTCCTTTGGTGGTCCCTTGGTAGTCTCCTCCATCTTGATGTGTTAGTAGGTACCATCTAAATGCCGATGGCTCCCAGATTTGTGTCTCTAGCCCACATCCCAGACTCTTCCTCCCACTGTCTCCTTGACTGTTGGGTGCCTGTTAATATCAAGCTTAGTATGCCCTAAACTGACTTCTGAATCCCGTAACAACATTGCTCCACCTGCCACTTCTCATCTCTGAATGCGTGATTTCCCTTTCATTTGCACTGACTTCTCTCTTCCTCTCACTAAGTACAGTCTTTCAGGAGATCTGTTGGCTTTGCTTTCAGAATATGCCCAGAACCAAACCACCTGTTAACCACCGCTACTATCCCAATCCAGGCCAAGTCATTCCGGAGGCCTGGATGATGCAGTAACTTCTTCACAGGCCCCCTGCATCCTCATCCTGCCACTGGTTTATCCTCAGTGCCACAGAAGTGTTTTCTCTAACAGCTCTATTGAGATATAATTTGCATGCCATACAATTCATCTGTCTAGAGTGTCCAGTTCAATGGCTTTTAATATATTCAGGGTTGTATATCCATTACCACAGTCAGTTTTGAGCATTTCATCACAGTTCCTGTACTCCTAAGGAGTCATCCTCTGTATTGGTGTCCTGAGACCACTTACAGTGTGAGTGTGTGTAGGGCACCAACATAAACTCCCAGACACCATCAGGATGTCTGAGAATTCAACTAAATTCTTACTTTGTGGTAGAGAGCATCAGGTTCCACAGATAAGTGGCTCAGTCTCCCAAAATGGCCCTCTACTTCTCATCCCTTTCAGCACTTAGGAAATATGGGAGTTGTGAGCCAGGAACTGTTGTTAAGGGCCAAACATGTGTGAGAAATATATTTTGATCAACTGAATGACTAAATACATATTTTTTTTTCTAAATCACAATACTGGATCTTTCATCCCTTCTTCCCCCACCCCTAGGAAACCAGTAATCTCCTTGTTTTAGAATTTGCCTATCCTGAACAATTCATATAATCCTATACTGTGTGATTCTCAGTTAATGATGCTTTGATGCCTTCAGTCAGTTCTTGTCTGTTCTCTGCCTAAACCCCCACTGTGACCCTACTGCATTTGGCTTTGGACCCCCTTCCTGAGAATCTATAATCAATCCTTGACTGATCTTCATCCTGTCACCTGCCATTTCCACACTCATTCTCTAGCCGCCTAGCCTCGTCTACCATTGTTCTTCCTTCTGCCTTCTTTCCTCGGATGCTTAAAACTCCCTCCCTCACCCCATCCAAGACTTTGCTCACATGTGCCCTTTCCAAATCTGCCTGGCTGCTTGAGTAGTGGTTTACAGCCTGCCACCCTTCACCCAGTGTGTGGGCCCTGTCCCTGGCACCCCTAACTCCACCCTTTGCTCTTTATTCTCTTTCTCGTCCTAGCATTCTGTAAGTTACTTTCTGCACAGCCCCCCACTGGAATGCAAGCTCTCCAGGCTCAGGGCTTACTGGTGCATCTGGAAGCAGTCCGGCCATGTCCCCAGCCGTAACTCAGTAACTGGGAGAGGAATCTGTGTACACCAGCAGATAAAAGCTGGGACTAGTTGCTCAGAGGGGTGTAGCATCTCTTTCACCTGATGCCCACTCCAGAGGATGAGGGTCGTTCTCACCCCCTTGCAGCACCCTTCAAGTTGAGGGAACATCCATGCGATGGGAGCTGCTTCATTTTCTTTCAAACCATTAAGCACATCAGCTATTCCTAGTGCCCATGACATCCTAAGGTCTCTAGACTGACACATCCTGTGGTTTTGTGGTGTGTTGTGGGTTCCTGTGGGGCAGCTCTGAGTTCTGGTTAAATTGCTGTCTTTCACCATGGACACTGGACAGTGTCTTCTGAACAACCTCTCAAAGGACACATCAACATTTGGAAAGTAGGATGTGGAAGGAAGTGGGCTATTTTCTTGTTCTTTCCTATTTCTCATCCCATCGTGCATATACCTTATAGTGATCCTCCACCTGACCAGGGCTGGTTGCAGAGACAAATCCAACACAAATGTCTCATGCAATCAGAATTTTAACATAAAAGCACATGGTGCTATGAGAGTGTAGTTAAGAGAGTAACTTGCTCTGTTTGTGGGGGTGAAAAGCTGGAGCAGGGAGCTGGGTTTTGAAGACTGAATAGGAGTCTGCCAGGAAAAGGCAGGAACAAGTTTTCTGAGCAGAGTAAGCTGTGTTTTCTGGATAGAGTAAGCTGTAAGTGCAATATAGGCAACAGCAGGTTTCCCAGGCAGGAGATGAGCATGTGAGTTGATGTACTGGTGGCAGTTGAAGGTGCAGGCTAGTCTGGAGGCGCTGACCAGTGAGGCTCTCACTCCTAGGTCTGGGTAAGCTGGGCGACCACCATCGGAGCTGATGTGGTAAGGTGTGTGAGGAGGCTGCCGGGTGGAGGTGGTGAGACATGACCTGATCAGAGACAGGGAGAAGGGTCAGGTTTCAGGAACAGGATAGGTGCCAGATTTTGATGTCTCCTTGGATGTGGAGGGGAGATGGACAGATACTCAGTGTCTTCAGGCTTTGGCTTGGGAGAGGCAATGAGCTAGTCTGGGACTTGCTGTTGTGGAGCTGTCTGTGATATCCCAGGGAGGTGCTGCCTCTGGAGCCCAGAAGGATGGTGCAGGTGCAGATGGGGTGGGGCTCAGCATATACATGGTCATCAGGGAGGATGAGGTGAAGCTCCCTCCTCCATGGAGAATGGACATAGTGTGAGTGGCTGAGTCTCCTGGGCTATATCTCCTACAAGGATTTGGCCTCCCTCAATATCTGAGTTTATTCTGCAGAGCTGGCAGATTTCACTTGGGGACTTCCCACCTGGGCAGTATGACACAGCACACTGACAGGTCTCTGAAGAGCAGTGGAATGGGACCATGACGTTCCTGGATGTCTACTGGGGAGACACTGTGGATTCTTTGGTGGAGGCTTCATGAATGGAGTCTGATGACCCTGAGACATGGCAGAATGACGAGGAGGAAGGAAGACATCCACAGAGTCAGTTGGGAGGCAGGGGGCCAGGCTGGGGAGGGATCCGGAATCTAGGCTGCTCAGGGTTGCAGTGGCAAGAGGGACTGGACAGCTATGACCAGGTGTTGATGACTCTATAGCCTTGTTTTCTCGTGACCCAACTGCTTCAAGACCCCCTGTCCACTGAGGGAGACTGGCTGGCTAGAGGAGGACTCTGTCCAGGGTAGGAGTAGGGGACACCAGTGCTTCCCAGGATCTAAATTTGGGTGTTGCTCCAGGGAAGTAGAGACTAGGCACTGGGCAGTTACCAAATCTTGTGTGTGTGTGACTCCTCAGCACCCAAGGGTCTCCTGTGGATGAGTGTTTGCATGCACATGTGTGGATTTATGTACCAGGTACACACCACAGATTTGTAACAGAGACTGAGCCAACTCCTCTATATTTTTTGAGAGCCCCATTGTATAAAAAAATGAAGAGTGCTACACAGGCACATGATTTGTGGTACATTTTAATTACATCCATAAAATAAAGGAAGTCTTTCTCTCTTATTTCTGCACTACCTCAGCCAAGTCATGGGCTCTGACCAATGGGGGCTCCAGAGACCAGACACCAGGTGAGTGCTGTTGGGCTTGTCTTCCCTCTTCAGGCCTCATGCTCTGTGTACCTATGTATATAACTTTCCCAGGTGTAATCTCAAAGTGCATATTTGATGTACCTTTGTGACCAGTCTCCCATGACCTTGCACGACAGGCCCCAGAGCATGCATGTGGGTGTTGGCATCAAGACTGCACACATTTGTCACAGATGAGCCTAGGAGAGTATATCAGGGTCACCCAAGGCTGGGGGAGTGCCACGATACCTGCTAACCCACAGAGGGCTAGACTGGACTTTCTGTCATTGCACCTGCCCACCTGCCTAGCCCGCTGGCCTGCCTCCTCCTGCTAAGCCACTTAGTCCTGTGATGTATTTCCTCCGACAGGCCAGCCCATCGATCCAGACTCCCAGAGATTTGATTACAGTGCTTTCCAACAAAGTCAGAAGCAGATTTCCATGAGAGGTTTATAGTCAAGTAATTATAGCTTTTGGTGTTGTGTGCCAAGGTGCAGGAATGTGCGGGTAGGGATGTCAAGAGAAAAGGTCAGAGAATTAAATTAGAAAGAAGGAAGGTGAGCATTAATGAGACAGGCTGGCTGCTGGGTGGGGGCTCCTGGCAGCCTGGAGAAGGGTGAGAAAGGGGAGCTGAAATAATGAGCCATTTCACGCTTAATTACAATTTCCCATGCGGTACTTGGGGAGTGATGATGCACACTGAACTTGGACAATTAGCGTAATTAAACATTCATGGTGCCTGCGGCCCATTTCTTGCCTAGGAAGTCTTTGGAAGCAAACACGATCTTTTCTTTTTGGAGGTGATTTCAAGAGCGGCCTGTGGAGGGGGATTGGTTCTTGAAGGGTTGGGATTGGCAGGGGATGCACCCCTGAGACCCAGGTGTGGGCAGGAACCCTTCCAAGAGTTTTTGCTGGTGGCAGCCAGAGGCCCAGGCTAAGCTGGATGCCTCTGGCCTGTGGAGAATGGACACAGGAGTCTGGGTTTGTACCACTCCTATATTTTGGTGTATTCCAAGCTATTTGAGCCTAACCCTGAGGGGTCTTAGTGTATTTTACTTGCTCTTAGTCTCAGCTGTTTTGTGTATCCTTAATACATACATTGTGGGTCATTGCCAAGATTGTTGTACCTGTTTTTCAGATGGGGAAACCTGATTCATACCATTTGCCCATTTTCCTGTCCAATCTCAGGACTATTTGTTGATTTGACGGAGCACTTTACGTATTAAGGACACCAACCCTTTGCGTGAAGTGCTGTGATATTGGTGAGCCCTTGCTGTATGTAGGACCTAGCCAAGACTTCTGACACATAGAAGGAGTTGGGGACACACTCAGTATTGGCTGCTGTGTGGGTACCAATAAGCATTTATTAGGTCCCTTGTGAGGATTCCATAATAAACCTGCCCACCAGGAACTGATTTCAAGGAGAAAAGGATGAGGGTGAGCCATGATGCTACCTGTAGCTGGGGAAGGTTCATCTGTTGAGGGACTGTAGGCAGGTGGCTCAGTCTGCTTCATCTGACTGCCCTAAAGCTATCCAGATTGGGTAGAGGAGGGCTCCCAGGAAATAATCACCAGAGTATGGAGCTGAGGTTATGGACTGACCTGGAATCCCAGGTTTGACAAACATCACATGGCAGCACAGGGCTTACCTTACTGTGAAATTGCCTTCTGATAGCTAAAGATTAGAGACTTCACATGCAAATCCATATTTCAGATCTCTCTCCAAAATAAGATCCAGCCATTATGAATTCTTCAGCCCACCCCGGGTTCACCATGCCCCCCTTGTCCCTTGGCCCAAAGCCATATTCCCACATGATTTTCTTATGGGAGCAAAATACTTCTCAGTTAAGAGTGAAAATAATATAAGCCAAGGGGGCCTCTGTTTCAGGGGAAATGGAAGAGCGTAATTCTTTCTGAAATGCAGACCTTGTCTCTGATTTCATATGCAAGCAGGGTGTGTCTGAATCAGAAAGCAAAGGCGGACATAGTGAAGCTTGCCTAACCTAATCACCAGTTTGGTCCTGCAGGGGCAGAATCCATGTGCTTGTCACAGCAGGGACCCCAAGGCTGGGAGAGTCCAGTGACGCTCACTTTGGCATTATGTTTGGCCCAAGGTTTGGGCTGGTGGCATGCCTCCAGGTGGCCCCTGCAGGTGGCTGGGAAGTGCTGAGAGCCATAGTAACAGCCTTCTCAGCAGAGGGAGAGGTCAATGGCAGTAGTCCCCACGTGTTGGCCAGGAAACATGAATGCAAGTTGCCCAGTGACATGGCTGGGCTGGGGTATGCCAGTTCTTTCTGCTCGGCTGGCACCACAGGAGATGGGAGTAGTAGTCCTCAGCAGTCCCGGTGGTGCCTGTGGTGAGTCTGGGGCAGAGGGCCCATACCGTCTGCCATGATGGCAGGGCTGGGTGGGGTAGGCCAGCTTCATTCACAGCATCTCAGAGCATACCTGGCCAGCACAAATCTACCTTTAAACTGGGAAGGAGACCCCCAACCTTTCAGGCATATGATTCTTACAGTCTGCTGCCCAGATGTACAGCCTGTCCTTTGGAGCCCTTGTGGTGTCAGGGCAGCCAGGGGCCTGGTGATCTGGGCCTACACCATCTCTCTGCAGGAAGGGCGGCCCTCAGGTGCCACAGAACCTGGGCTTGGAGTGCATTCCCCCTGGCTTCCAGCTTGTTAGGAAAGGCCCCTGTGAGGCTGCATCATGGATTAAATTCATAGTGGTCAGCACTTGCTGTGATTTCTTATTTCCTCCCTTCTCTAAATGGGGCTGATCAAATTAAGCCCCATCAACATTCTGGTCTGACAAGAGGCTTGGTGCCATGTGGATAACACCGTGAGTGTCTCTGCATGGCTGCTGTGGAGGCCTGGCAGCTCCAGGTCTCTAGGGGACTAGAAGGAGCCACTGATTTACAACTTGGTGATGTAGGCTATATTTCTAAGCATGAAAGTCTCACGGGAAAGAGACTTGTGGGTGCACTGGGGCTAATCAGAGTCCCCTTTGGGCCCCATGCTTCAGCACCCATGGAACTCACACACCACCTGAGGGATGGATGATATGGCTGGGACCCACAGTGGGGCCAGACTGGGGGCCTCTAGTCTGCACCTTGGAATTTATTCATGAGCAGGGTGGGTCTTAGGAGAGACCTTCTTGCAGAAGGGACAGACAGAGAAGGGAAAACCGTGAGGCTGTGAGGGCCCCAATGTCCCTGCTACTCACTGGAGAAAGGACTTGTGGAAGCTCCAGGTTTCTGGGCCCAGCAGGACTCAGGAGAAGGATGAGCATCAACCCATTCAGAGCACTTCTCTGGGTAGATCCAGGTGCCCATTCTGCCCATACCAGAGGCACGGGATGGAGGTCACAGAAGAACCCCATGGGTCTCCCTGTTAGTCAAGAAGCCTCAGCTACCAGATCTACCCCACTGCCCTTCTAGACCAAAGGCATCCCTCCTGGTCCCTAAGCAGGCCCTGGACAGGAACTGAGAAATCCTGCCCTCAGACTGGCCTACACAGTACTTTTGAGATCTGTCCTTCCCATTTTCTTGTACCATCCACAGCCAGGTTTTAAAGTATAAGGGCCTGGGGGTCTCTCCGGTGGCACAAAGGGTGAAGTTGCAGTCCTGGGAAGCTGTCCGCAGCCACTGCAGCCTGAGTTCCATCCCCGGCCAGAGAGGGGACCCACATGGCGCAGCAGACCTCTCCTGCCTCGCCCACTGCTGCCTTCAGCAGTGTGTTTGAGTAGACCCGCCTATTCTGCTCCCCGCTCTGCCTCGGATGAGTCCTTTCACCCCTAATGCCTCTGGCCCACACCCCAGCTCCTGTATGCATAAATAAATCTTTAAAAAAATAAATAAAGTATGAGGCCCTTGCGCATGTGCACTCCCAGGACAGGTTCTGCTGAGCGGTGTCCCTGAAAGTGGTGCCCTCGCCCAGCCCGGAGCAGTGTGGAGCACCAGTGCAGGCCCTGAACCAGCGTGGGCCCTCACCATCTCCCTCCTGTGACGCCGCACACATTCCCATTTAGAGCATCTGAAAGGTCCAGCCCACAAGATCCCGCTGGCCCAAGCTGTGAGGTCTGGCTGAACAGCCCGACTCTGTGCTGCCCCGGGGGCTGCCCTGCTGCTCCTCCCTGTTGAAACCTGCACCTCAAGGCTGGGGGCGTGTGGGTGAGGTGGAATGTGGGGCTTTGTGCTGTGAAGTCAGGACAGTTGGGGATCTGGAAAGAGGCCCCCAACTTGGTGGGGCTCCCCTGACAATTTTAGTAACCACTCATCTCCCAGGCCCCAGTATAGTGAGTGGCCCGTCGAGTACCTGGCTACAGCGGTTGAGCCTGGTTCCAGAGTCAGTTGTGCGAGCTGCTCCCCCTTGCTGCCGTGTGGCTCTGCGCTTCTGACTGTGACCTTCCTGGGTTTGTTCTTCCATCTGCCGTAGAGGGGCCCGTTCCTGACCCATGAGCCTGCTGTGCGGAGTAACTATGTCCGATGTTGCTAATTTCATCTTTGCTGTCAGCAGAGGGGGCCTTTCCTGTCGTGTTTCTGACTGACAAGGGTGTCTGGAAAACCCTTCCTCATAGGAAGGTGGCCCCTCCTGTGTGTCATCCAGGACAACCAAGTGCCCTAGCCCCAGCACCTCTGTGTGCCATGCCCCAGGTGGGAGGAGTGTGGCAGGTAGCAGAGGAGGGAACAGCCTGGCCAGGCTGACGTAGGGGTCAAGTTGTGCTGCTGAGAGTCCACATGCTTGGGTCAGGGTCTGGTAGGAAGGGGCCTTAGGCAGGGCTGGGCTGCACCTCACACCTCCCGTTTGCGTTGGCACTTGGTGCTTCCCAAAGTGCCAGGAACCCCTAGCGCCCCATGCAGCCTGAGTGATACAGACCCAACATTGCAGATGAAGGGCCTAGCAGGGAAGACTGAGCTTGGCAGCTGGGGACAAGTGCCTTGGAACTTGGATATGGAGAAGCCAGAGATCAATGAGTTGCTGGTTCCTGGTGGAGACTCAACCTAGGGCAATGGCAATGACAAGGAGGGAGCAGACCTGGTGGGGGCGGGGAGGGGAGTAGGACCCGATCCTGGTATGTGGTTGTAGGTGCCACCATGGGGGATGGTTCAGCTGGAGGTGTGGGTGGTACAGAGTAGGGGTTCTGTTCTGGATTCTGGATGTGGGGTGTGAGGGCCCTCTAGCGAGCGATGTCTGGGAGGCCACTGTCCAAATCTGGAACTCTGGCGTGCACGCAGGACCGGTGCGGGCTTTCCCTGCTGTGACGTGCTTGCACAAGCTGTGATGGGTGGCAGCTGCTGGGCCCGTGGCCCTGTGATGCTGTCAGCACCCTCGTGCCAGCCTCCACTTCCTCCACGTTCAAAATGAAATCTCAGGGAATCCTCCCTTCTGTTGGGACCTGTGGGTGTTTGTGTTTTGTTCTGAAGTTCACAGTAAATATTTTCATTAAACGATCTGCCAGTCTCTCCATTGTATCCCACCATCTGGCAGCTGCGTGTGGGGGAGCCCCAGTGAAGAGATAACTTGGGTCCACTCCCCTTGCCTTGGCTGACTGCCCGCAGGGGTACTTCAGTGCACAGAGGCAGCAGCTTGTTCCAGGGACGCTCCTGCACTGGCTGTGCTCAGGCGCTCTCCAGGGCGGGCTCTGGAGACTGGAGGCCCTGGGGATTGGTTGTCCAAGGAGTCCTCGTGCTTCTAGGAGGGCGAGTGGCTTCAGAAGACAGCGGAGGGTGGTTCTGGGGAGTGGGCAGGTGAAGCGGAACCTTGGTCATTAACTGGTGCTGGGGGCACAGTAGGACAGGGGTGACTGATACCCTCTGTGTGAGGACTGTAGATAGTGGGCCCGAGCCTTTCCCTGGAGCCGGCAAGCAGCTGTGAGGGCTCCTGGCTGTCCAGGATGGATTGGCTGAATTCACTGCTGGCCTCAACACTTCTCTGGGGCCACGGTAGCTTCAGGAAGGCTTCATCACTTTTCATGGACATGTGTCTTAGGCTAGAACCTGACCTTTTCCCCTCGGTCCCATAACAAATACCTCCAAAGATAGGGAATAAAGCACAGGGCAGAACACAGAGGCACCGTCTGATGCTCAGTAGTCTTGAGGGCGCCCTGGCCACAAAACCAAATAGTGGTGTCTAGTTTAGGCCAGTACATGCAATTATGTGTGTGTGTGTGGTGGGGGGGGGGGGGTGTTAGGATGTTTGTTCCAAATGAAGATCTGGAAACCTTTCACTGTGTACCAGCCACAGCTGGATTCAGGACTTCAGCGTGTTACCTGCTCTCTTCATCTCTCAAATATGCTTCTCAGTTGGGGAGAGAAGGCAGTGTAGCGGCAGGAAACAGCGGCACAGAAGCAGGGTCCGGGATGGTTCTGGGCAGACGGGTCAAGGAAAGGAGTCTTGGAGCCCTCGGTGGCTTTTCATACTTTATTTAGTAGAGGTGGCCAGGTACATGGCAGGCCGGGGGGCCGGGGGGCCGGGAGGCTGGCAGGCCTCCCAGCCCCCAGCATATCTCACCCTCTCGACTGCTTTCTTCTCTCTTTCTGCTGCTGCTGCTGCTAATTCTTCGTCCTGTTGGTTCTGTCGGTTGGTCCCCACAGTTCTGGTGTCCTCATGCCGCCGCCCATTTAAGCCCGTGTCCCAACTCAGGTGCGCCCACTTGCGCATGCCCACCCTGGAACGCTCGCAGCACCGCAGGTGTCCATCACCACAGTGGTGGGAGGGTGGAAATACCTGATCATTCTCTGACCCTACAGGCACCCAGCCCCTATTTCATATTTTTCAGTTCAGCAATCCCAGGAGAGAGATAAGAGAGATAAGAGAATGTATTTTCCCAAGAACTCCAACCAATACTTGGCATCACGATTTACTGGCCTGCCTGGGCCATGCAAACACTCCTGGAGTGGGGGTCCAGTGGGGCTGGCTCCCCCTGAGCCATGTGGACTAGCAGTGGAGATTGCTGATCACCCAGGAAAAGTCTGGCAGCAGTGCCCATAACGGGGCAGGCTGCCATGTGGCACAACGCCAGGTGGCTCTGCAGGGCAGGTGGGTTCTGGGAAGGCCAGACGTCCACAGAGGAGGGTTAGTTCCCAGGACCCTGGAAGGAAATGCTCTGGGGGCAGTTTCTTTCCCCTTCTCAACACCTTCCGCTTTTACCCCTAAGTTCTAGAAGGACAAGAAGGTCCAGGACATGAGGCAACTTACGTACCTTCAAGTTCTGATCTCTAGGTTTCAGTGCAGCTGTGAAGGACGCAGCCCTCGGCAGATGAGCACTGAGGACTGGCCTGGACTGGCCCCAGGAGCCCTCCCCTCCACCTGGAGTCGTAAAAATTATACTGAATGAGCTGCATCTGCCAGAGTTGCAAAAATTAATTCAGCTTCAGTAATAAATATATACAGGGCTGGGATGAAATAATCTTAATGAGCTTCTTTTAATAAAGCTCACCAGTGGGGCTCTGTGCTGATGGCCCCCATGGGGCTAAGCTTCTTCTGCTTCCCAGAGCCTCCAAAGAGCCTGCCTGCTTCCAGACAGGACTTCTGCCATGTCCTGATTATACTTGTACATAAATATATTTTATCTTAATGATCATCTTGAGGGGAATTTGTACTCAGGGAGGGAATGTCTCCCACTCCTTAACAAATGGAAGGGATGACTTTTCCTCTAGATGACCTCCCCTCGGTGGAGGGTGCCAGCATGCTTGCTCCTCAAGACTGCTGGTGTCCAGAACTGGTTTCCCTGAGCCCATCCAGAAGCCCCTGAAGTGGGCCTCAAGGTTGCAGCAGAACTGGACTGGCACTGTGGCCTTAGAGAACTGGACTGGCCTTGGCCTAGTTCATTAAGTCTCACTCTCCCCTTCTGTGAAGTGTAGCATTTCCTGCTCTGCAATGCTTGTACAGAGTTAAGCTTCAAGGGCCCCTGAGCCCTAGAGAAGGGAGTGATTGTTCTTACTCACATGTTTTGCAGGTTGGACAGTAGTGACACCCTCAGCGAAATACCCATCTGCGCATGTGCTTGGCCAGTGCAGGTCTAAGATAACAGCTCTTGGGCTAGGAACACAGAAGGAAAGTGCGCTGGCCATGGAGTCTAAAGCAGAGAGCATGAAAAAAAAGTTTAGCTGATTTTTCTTCTAACACTTTTATGACATCATTTTCATCATCCTGGTCACTTGTCAACTTGGATTTTGGGGGGGGGCTTGGGAAGCTTATGGTGCGAAATCAGGATTTGATCTTTCCCTCTGCCGCCTAATCAGTTGTCCTAAATTGTTTTAAAAAATTAACCATATTTCTCCACAACCAGCTTTTTCTCTCCTTTCCCCCTGCAATGAGCAAACATTCTAAAATGGTTATAGTGTATTTTTTCCCAAACTCAGTGTTGTTCCATTTTAACTGACATAAATTGTGATGTTTCTAACTTGTTGTACTCAGCACTCTGTTTCTAAGATCCATTTGTGTATGTGAATGTCTGGCTTCCAAGTCTGTGCAGTACTATCTGCGGTGTGCTGCTGCATTTTGTCATTCCACTCACCCACTGATGACACCCAGGTTGCCTCTAACTCCCACCCCCTCTCCATCTACCCAGGCAGTACTGCATTGACCAGTTCTCAACTGCTTCCTAATGGTCCCATATAAACACGTCTATCTACAGGAATAGTATAGGGAGTGAAAAATGGCCCACAGGGCAAGGGCCAGTCCAGGAAAGGGGTTGAGATATCCTACAGATATCCAATGTCCTTAGGCTCTAGACCAAGACTGAAGTTCCTGGCCATCAGATGCTCTTAGACACAATTGATGAAGTGCCAGATGGCCAAAATGACCTACCTGCTCCACTTCCACCATTCATCAAATTACCCAAGTTTGAGCTGCTACTTGTCATTTACTAATTTTATGATTTAATTCTATTTACAACATATATAAATGAATATTAAAGGTCATTAATACTGATTAAAATAGAGAGCTAGCACAGCCCTGTAATGCAAGGAGAGGGTAGGACCACTCCCCGCTGGATGGAGGCTCCAGGAAGCGTAAGCAGAACAGTCTTCTGGTTGTGGCTTGATTTCTGCTTCTCTGGCAACTGACAAGCCTGCTTCTTGGGATGCTGCAAGCGAGGTCATGAGTGAGACTTGGGAAACACAGGACTCTACAGTTGTGTTCCTGGTGGGCCTCAAGTGGGAATAGGTGCTGAACAGGCGATAGTGGCACTGTCAGAGGAAGTGGGCTGCTCTTTCCCTGTGACTTCTGAGCCCACCACGGCCCACTTCCAGCTCTCATTGAAAAGCTGAGCCTTCTTAGAGGACATGCGTTTCCTCAGCAGAGCACAAGGGGAGACACCCTACTCAACAGTGGTTAAGACAGTCTAATTTCTGGTGAGATTCTGGGCCGAATTCTTCTAGGCAATCTGACCTTAGGTTAAAATGGCTTGATGGAAGTGGGCATCTTGGTGATGAAAGTCTATCTTTTGGGTGTTACTGCTGCAATTTGGTTCACCCACTTTCTACATCCGGTGCAGAGCTGTCACCTTCCACTCTTCCCCCAGGGAGATATCTCATGTCAGAGCTCTTACTTTTTTGTCTTTCTGATTTTCTATTTTCTTGGTTATGTTTTCTGTTTTAAAGGAACACAACCTTAAGTAGCTTCTTGAGAAGGAGTGTTAAACAGGTATAACTTTAGAGAGCTTACATATCTGGAAATATTTTCCACTTTGCCATTTTCATACTTGATTGAGACCATGTGGTCATAAAATTCCAGTTGAGTAATAATTTTCTTTAAGATTGTTAAGGACTTTGCTGAAATCTGATTCCTTACCGGTCCCTGTCCTTCGTGACCTCTCCTGTAGTGGCTTCCCTTAGCTTTTGTCTTTCCCTGTGAAAGTTTGTAGGATCTTCTCTGTGTTCTGAAATTTCATGACAGTGTGCCATGGCATGGTTCTGTTTTTATCTACCGTGCTGGATACTAACAAAGAACCCATTTTCCCCCCTTTTCATTCTATTATTGTCTAGGGGAGGTGACTTCTTCTAGGTCAGCAATTACTGATGATAGGTTTACTACATCCTTGTGCAATCGGTCTCCTCCATTTCCTTCTTTCTGGTTGTTTTGCTTAATCTTGTTCTCTACCATCTACCTTGTCTGAAGCAAAGAAATCTGGTGACCTTTGGCTGACTGTTCATGTGTAAGAGTCAGCGACCAAAGCAGTGACTGGGAGCTCAGTACTTGTAGGCGGGGGGAACACTGGACAGAAATAACTGCTTTTCGGTCTTTGGTTCATCGGAACACCAAAAAATGGCCCCGACATCCTGCCGGGGCTGGAGGGGAGGTGATCATGGTATTTTGGGAGTGGGCTAGTGTCTGGGCATTTGTTTGGTGGTCATTTTTTTTTAGCGTATTACCTATGCTCTCAACGTACACAGTGCTTATAACCCGGAGGTCTTCTTTTCCAACTGTTTGAGAGAGAACGGGCTTCCGGAGTTACCAGTTTGGAGGAAGGGCTGTTACTGGGACACAAGGAGTGTGGAGATGTGGCATTAACTACTAGCCCTGCTTTTTTCAATCTGCCCTTCCTTCCTGCTCTCAGAGGTACGTGGTGCCTTTGGAGGATTGTGTGATGTACGCTGGGAGTCCTGGCTCACTTCACGGACAGCGTGGATTCAACTTTCTTGGGCATACTGAGTCTATGACCAGGTGACCATCTGCTTTCCAGCCTGCAGCAGTTTTGTGGTTCTCCTGCTCTCCCTGTCCTTGCTGATTCATGGCTTAAAAAAAATCCCTTTACTAAAGTTATAACAGGGTTCTGGGAAGGAACTAAGTTGGAATATGGTTTCAATCTACCATTTTTTTTTGTTTTACCCAGAAGCCCCTCATAAGTTTTTATCTGTTTTTGCACTTTGTATTCAGCTCCATTGACCTGTCGTCTCGACAGTAATCTACTATATTCTAGCTAGTGTACTGTGTACTGCTGACTTCAAAGGTGAATACCCTCCATTATTATTGTTATTATTCATTTTTTCCTGTAAACTCCCATATATGTAGTCTCCCAGTTGAATTTTGGAATTATTTTGTTGGATTTTTAACAACTTTGACAGCGATTGTGTAAAATTTGTCGGTCGATTTGGAAGAGAATGAACATCCAGCGTAGGATCTTGTTATTGTGTCTCCATGTACTGAGGAGTTTGCATTTCTGGGACGTTTTAGGCTTTATTCTTTGCGTGGCCTTTATACATCCATTATTTTTGTTTATTCCTGGGTGTATTATGGGGTATGTTGCTCACATTAATAAATCCTTCTGTTATTGCCTTGTACAAACATGTATTGTCCTTCACATACATAGTCTACATAAGGCAAGAAATATTGCTTGTAAGTTTAGTAAAACTTTTCTGTAAAACCTTCTTGGCTATTCTTTATTTTTCCAGTTTTCTTTAAAGTTTGTTCAGGTTTTGAACGTCAGCCAGTGATTAGGACTTGTATTTTCTACCCAGCCTACACTTAGAACTGTGCTTTTGATTTCCAGTGGCTAGGGTCTGAGGCCTTCCTTCTTTCTGCTCCCTCTGATGCTGTCTCACTATTAGCTACTATAGACAGAACTTGCATTCTACTTTTGTCCTAATGTATATTCACATCTAAAAATTGTTCCATGTGTGCTTGAAAAGATCACATTCTCTGGTTGTAGTGAAATAGGTGGCCTTAGTAATTTAGATCCTCTACATCCCTACCCAATGTTTGATCTTATTCATACATTATTCTCTGCAATAAGTGTATTAAAATGCACCCAGAACTGTGACTTTTTTCTGCTTCTCCCTCATTAAAGTTGAAGCTCTCTTAGCTGCATAAAGTTTTATGTTTTTTTATACCTTCTTGGTGAATTGTTTATTGATGTGTCCTTTTAATGGCTTGGATGATATTTTATCTCATAAAATATTATTGTGGCTGGTTTCCTTTTGTTGTCAATTACACAGTACCTCTCTATCTACCCCATTTTTTGGAACAACTCCTGGTCATTTTGTTTCATTTATCCCTTGTATTAGTAAATTACAGCTGCAATTGTGACAGCCTGTGTTCCCACACCTGTTATCTCACCTTTGCTTATGTGTCCTCTGCCTTCCTGACCCTGATGCACCTGCCTCTCCTTCCATCTCAGTTCCCAGTTCCCCATCTCCTTCTGCTGGGGTCTGTGCCCGCCCATTGCCCTTCTACCCTGGATCCTACTCCTCCTAACCCTGCAGAAACCTTTGGAATATTGGAGAAGTTGAGGCATACAACATCCCATGACCTGTCTATGGAGGGGCCTCCATCTGAGGTGGAGAGGCATTTAATGACCAAACAGATTCATAAGTGAGATCGGAATGGCAACTGATAGTGCATTCTATGCAGGAAGAAACCAGCATGCTGTCAGGAAGATACTAGGGTCAGAGAGAACCTATTTGAATTTAGGATGAAATAAGGCAAGTTCCCCAGAGGAAGTGACATTTCAGCCAGCACCTGAAGGATGAGTGGGAGCAGGGTCAGTGAGAAATGAGGGGATGGCACTCTCCTCTGTCACCACACAGTGGCTTCTCAAAGCTCTAGGCCCCTCCCTCATGGTGTGCAGCTGACTCTGTGGGGGAGGCAGGTAGGGAACAGTGGCCTATCTGAGTCTAGTGTGCGTAGCAGCAGGGCTCTGGTACCAAGGGCTGTGGGGCCCCTGCCTCTGGGCCTTTTGCGGGGTCCTGCCAATCCTAGAGTAGGGGGCTAGCTAGTTTGGGCAGGACAGTCCCGGAGAAGGGATTTGTTCAGGGACAACAAATGCTCAGGCACCCCTGAACCAATAGGACCAGCCCCTCCCACACAGTGCTCCAAGACATGTAAGCTCAGTGTGCCCCCCAAAGTTCCCAGCCAGGCTAAAAGTTTGGTTTTCCCCAAACCACTGTCAGTGCTGGTAATGTTCAGGTCCCCTTGGGGCATGTTAACAACATTGGTTCCTAGGCCTGGGTTTGGGTTCCTGTTCTTCCTTTCTGTGGTTGTGCTCAGTGTAAGTCACTTAATCTTTACACTCCTGGGGTTCCTTGATGCCAAAATGGGGACCACAATAAGGATGCCCTCCTCAATGGGGGGATGGAATGACTGCTGGGAGATAGGGTTTTGTCATTGTGAAGGGCTGTGCATATGCCCTGCACCCTGATTTGGGGGCACGGGTGTTGCCTGCAGCTGTGACTAGCCCATTCCTCTGGAAGGCAGGGACTCTGCTCCCCTCATCCCATCCATTTCTCAGTGTGTTCATTAACTCTTCGAGGAATCCTGTTCCTTCCCCTCTATAGACTCTAAAACTAGAGGCAGCCCTGGGAAGCTCCCTACTGTGTCCCTTTTGTCTGAGTCAGGAGAAGAAAGAGCCCCTCTTTTTGGTCCAGAGGGGCTCCAGCACAGGGAATAGCAAGAACGAGTTCCCCTGTGGTTAACCACTGAAAAGATAGATTCTGCCACAGATGCCTCCCTTTAGGGGAGCCTCAACTTGCCGTGTCCTTTAGATCAGCCTCCCTGAAGCACTAGCAACTTGTCCTTGTGGAAGAGGTTGTGCACAGGGCAGCAGGGCTGAGGCTAGGTCTGTCCTCCCACCTCAGCAGGAGAGGGGCAGAGATAGCTAGGAATCCAGGCGTGGGCCAGTAATAAGGGATGGAGCAAAGGGCTGGGCGAGCCCACTGTTACCCAGGGGCTAGCTATAAGCCTGCAAAAGCTCCTGGAGGGGAGATGGAAAAGAGCCTGAGACCTAGAGGACCCGCATGTGTGCAGGCTTTGGAGCTGACAGGACGGGAGGCTGCCACAGGTCTGAACTCCCCACAGCAGGCTCAGCTTCAGGCACGGGACAGTTAGGACCAGGGTGTGGTTGGGGTTGCTGCATAACCTGAACTTCAAGATCCAGCCCATTGTGAGGAAGCAGAGGAGACATTCAGGATGAACACGGTGGAATGCATTGCTCATGCAGCTTCAGAACATGCTGCTACTGTTAATGCACTTGGGATACACAATACTGTGAAAAACTGTTGCTTGGTGAACGCAGCTACAGGACGTGCCATAGCTACCTCTGGTCACAGCGGCTCCCCTGGAGTAGGGTCTGGGGCACACACTCTGATGCCTTTGAGACCAGGGAGGGCAGGAAGGGCAGTAGGCCAGGTCTGTCCTGTATTCTGGCTTGGCTGTCACCCCACAGCCCAGTGTTGCCCCCTAGCCCCCACAATGACCCCATCCCGATCTCCTCAAGAGAGGTTGGTTATTCTAGATTTGAACATGGAACTCCTAGTTTTTAAATACTGTCAAACAAATGAGACATTAAAAAAATATTCCGTGACCTTAACAGGTAACTCTGATGGCCTGGTTTGGCCCAGGGACCACCCATTAGTGACCCATGGCTGGGCGGGGCAGAGGGTGACTCTCGCTTCTTCCCTAGGGAAGATTTTTATGGAAATTGCCGTTTTTCTGTTTCCCAAGGTGGTTCTGAAGGTGAGCTGTCCCTGCTTATTGAAAATGCAAAGAAATAAATGTGTAAAAATAGAGTAGCAATTCCTCAAACCCCCTGTCAGGTTTAAGTAGCCGCCATCTCCTCTGGGAACTGCAGGGATGGCCCTGAATCATCTCCAGGCAGCCCAGAGGCGTGATCGGCTCTGCACAGCAGGGCTTGCAGGCTGCTGTCCTGTCCCCGGAGCCGGCCTGGGCAGTGCCTGCTGAACACACGTGTGCACTTGTTTGCCTACGGGGGTTGGGGGGCACGGGTGCAGGGCTGGGGAGGGGACACAACAGACAGCGGGTGTAGAGCAGGGAGCTCCCAGCTGAGACTCAGCCATGCTGGAATTCTACCAGCTTTCCTGTCTGTAAAGTGGAGACAGTGACGCTCACGAGAGGGCTGCGCGGGGGGACCCCAGCCGGCGGCAGCCTTGCCTGCATCTGAACTGCCACAGTCCTTCAGCAGCCTCATCTTCTAGGGTCTGTCATGCGCCACCTTTACATGGAGGGCATTCCCGTCGCTGTGTAAGAAAGCAGCAGACAAGAGGCTTTGGGCGTGAGCAAGAACCATTCTGGAAGAGTCTTTTAAAGAGAGCAGGCAGTGCAGAGGCATTGACAGTTGACCAAGACCCCCATCCCACACTCAGCTTCGGGGGCTGCAGGGCCTAGACCTCACGCCCTGAGTTGGCGATCTCATGATGACCTGAGGTCATTCCTAGAGCAGGCCTCTCTGAGACCCACCAAAAGAATGCCAAGGAGAAGAGGACCCCGGGTCAGTTATAACAGGTGCCACAAGTGGGAGAAGAGCGCTCTGGCACTAGGGCAGCCCTGCAGGAACATGTGGGTGTGCAGGAGTAGGGATGAGCTAGAAGATCTGGCTCTGCCCACACCCACTGCTTCCCTGATTGCTGGGTGCCAGACGTGGACTCTGCAATTGGCCCAGCTATTGGTTTGCATGCTTCTGGGTCTGAGTCAACTTGGTGCACTACTGCTATCCTCTCGGCCCCTCACTTTGTTCTGTGAAATGGAGAGAAGAATGTGCGTTTTCCCCAAGAGGAGGGTCGCACTGGGTATTGGCAGGTGCCTAGTTGCAGCCGAGTGGAGTTTTGGCCTGCTTTGATGTCCTTGGTGAGTCGGACGCTGCCGCTGCTGCTGCACCCATGTTCTCTGTCCTTCCAGGGGCCTACCCTGGCAGCCTGGACCGCCTCAGTCGAGCCCTGGGCGTCCTGGAGGAGCGCGTGAACAGCTCAGGGCGCAGGGCGCGCAGGCACACTGCCGAGGACGACTACAACATCGAGGTCCTGCTGGGCGTGGATGACTCCGTGGTGCAGTTCCACGGGAAGGAACACGTGCAGAAGTACCTGCTCACGCTCATGAACATCGTAAGTGCAGGTGTGGGGACGGGGCTGTGTGGGCCGAGGTGCAGGGCAAGGCGCAGGGGCTCCGCGTTCTGGCCTTTCCCAGTGGAGGGACAAGAGGGTTGACACTGGGACAGGGAGGCGCTGCACTCCACCACCTTCAGTGAACTTCACTTTTCCCATCTGCAAATGAGGGACATTCTGACTTGGCAAGACTGTTTCCACGCTAAGCTAGTCTTTCACAAACTTGTCATTTGTGTGCCAGTTTTCTTGCATTTTGCCAGACCCACGCTGTACCTGGACCATGCATCTTCCTGTAAATCAACTGACTTTTTTAAAACTTAAAATTATTTACAAAGGAAACATCACTTTATGTGAAGACTCCCCAAAATAAAATGTAAAGGGATGTTATTCAACTCCTGCTAGATGGCCCTGCCTTCTCCCAGGTCAACTTGGACTCATGGCCCAATCTGTTGAAATAAAAGGGGAGATTAGACTGTGTCAGGGAGGGGGACATATAGAATGCCACCCATCTGAGGCTCCTCTTTGAGGTGCTCAAAGGAATTGAAGTTTGAAGAGAGGATCCATTTCTGTGTGTAAGGTAGGGTTATATAATGGGGTGTCTGTGTGCCACCTAACTTTCTGGGGCACTGGGTCACCTTCCCTTTGTCTGCAATCCTGAGGGATTAAGAGTAACCTCAAGCCCCATTCCAGGTCCATCCCTTCACCCCTGCTGAGGGTTAAGGGGTACTGAGTACGTGTAGGCCCAGAGAGCTTTGTGTGGCCTCTGCCCTGTGCAGTGAGGACGGCCTTCTAGCCTTCTCCTTCCTCTCCCGGGTGCTAGGCAGTCACTAGAGGAATATGGGATATCAGCTGAGAAATGTGGGCTGGCTGGAAGGAAGGCCTTAAACTCAGCTAAGCCCTGCTGGGCTAATAGGGTGGAGGAAGAAGCAGGCTATGGTCTGGAATCTCCAGGCTCTGTGGGCTGAGCATTGCCGGGAGAGGGAAGCCGGCTTGTAGACGACTGGAGGCAGGCATGGAAGCTTGGGAGCTGGGTAGTTCTAAAGTAGTAGGGTTGTTTACCCCAACTTGATAGTGAGCAGGCTCTTCTAGCGGTTCAGTTGGAGGTGAGCAGTGGGGGACAGGACATCTGCTCGACCTGTTGCTAAGCTATGCTTCTCTGTGCCATGTGGTGAGTCCCTCGGCACTGGTCAGAAATAGATCAGGGACAGGAGGAAGTACTGATGGACAGGAAGGCCCTTGCCCACCTGCCACTATCTTCTTGTCCTGCCTTAGTTAAGTCATTGACCCTGTGAAACACAACCTGTTTCAGTGGCAAAGTAGGGCAGAAGCCTGTTATATTTGCAGAGGGTATTTTATTTTGTAATGTGTTCATCTCATCCTGTTTTTGAAAAGTACCTTTAATATAATGATGATGATGACAAAATAACCTGATGACTACAGGTATTGAACTCTTACATATGTGACTATATGCCAGTATAGTCAGTAAATGACTGGCATTTATCACACATTATGTTGAGAAATCATCTAAAAACATTTTTATTGAAGTAACGTTGCCAATAGAACACTATATAGGTTTCAGGTATGTGTCATTATAAATCAACATCTGTATATAATACATTATGTTCACCATTGACAGTCCAGTTTTATCCTTCACCATAAATGGACCCATTTTAACCCAATGATAGCACTCCTTTGCCCCCTTTCCTTCTGATAACCGCCAATGTGGTCTTAGAGTCCTAAGTTTATTTTTATTTAGCCCACTTGTTTGTTTTCTTCCTCTATGTACAACATATGAGTGAAATCATATGTTTTTCTCTCTTTGTCTGACTTTTTCCACTAAAAACTTTCTAAATCCATCCGTGTTGTTACAGAGGGCAAGATTTCATGCTTTTTTGTGGCTGAATAGTGTTCTATTGTGGTGTGTCTGTGTCTGTGCCTGTCTGTCTAGCTAGCTAGCTCTCATCTATCTGTATCACAGCTTCTTTGGAAATCTTCACATTGACTATGAGCTGGTAGATCTTACCTACCTTCAAAACTCTTCCCCAAGCATTAGCCTTCTCCACCCCCCACCCCCCCACCCTGCATAAAAGGAACATGCTTAGGTCGTTCTTGGTAAAGAAAGCTATTTCTTCCTTCTACTCACACCAGCATTTCTGATGCTGAACTTGAGGGTTTTGCATATCAGGGACCCGGGGCAAAGGCTCAGTTCCAAGCCCCCACTTCAGGTGCCAATTACAAGTCCTACTTAGGTTGTCACCTGGATAACCTGATCAGAAGACCAGCCAGTTTTAAATCAAGGATTCCCAGAACTTGTTCAGCTTTGACAATTTGCTGTAATGGCTCCTAGAATTCAGGAAAACACTTTACTTACTATTATGCATTTATTATAATAGATATAAATCTATTTTTTTTTAAAGATGTAAAAGGCAAGGCTCAGAAGCTTTGGATAGGGCAAGGCATGGTGGTGTCTTCTCTGCATAGCAACCTCCCGGTATGTTGATATTTTCACCAAACTGGAAGCTCTCCAAACTCCATTGCTTAGGGTTTTTAATGAGGCTTATTGCATAGACGTGGTTGATGAAATCATTGGCCGTTGGTGACTGAATTCAATGTACAACTCCTCTTCCTCCTTGGAAGTCAGGCGGCTGGGATTGAACATTCCAACTCTCTAGTAATATACTTGGTTCCTCTGGCAACTTCAAGCTATGTAGGGGCCCCTCAAGAGTCACCTCATTAGTATCATGCATACCAATGTATATGTAATGTATAACTCAGATGTATTTGGAAGGAGTTCATTATGAACAACAGAAGATGCTCCTCTCAACCCCATCATTTCCAAGGGGGAGCTCTGTGTCAGAAACGGGGCAGAGATCAGATGTTTATTCATGATCATCCCACACCTGGACTATCTCCCCATTGCCAGGCCGGGTATGTCACTGGAAATGGTGCTTCTGACTTCTGGCTTTAGTTTTTCTATGTTTAAAAGGATTTAATAACTTCTAGCTCAGGGATTGTCATGAAAATGGAGGTAAATGTGCTTTTCAGTGTCTGAATAAAGTGTGGTTTCACTATTGAGAAAATAATTTAGCAACAGCATATCTAGAATTACTCTTGGGAAGTACCCCAGGGACTTTGACTAAAGTTGGGGTATTCCTGGTGAGTTATTGCAAAAGCTGGTGGAATAAATCTTCCTTTCCTTTGCCACAGACATCCTGTGTTACGTGAACTGGTAGGAGGAAGCCTGGAATTTCTTTTGGTTTTGCCAATTAAGTATAGTTTATTTATACTATGTCTTCTTTATCTGTTTTAAATTTTTTGAGAATTCCCCACACTATTTTCCATAATGGCTGTGCCATTTACAGTCCCCCCACAGTGTATGAAGGTTCCTTTTTCTCTACATTCTCTCCAGCAGTTGTTTCTTATTGGTAATAGGTATGAAGTGATGAAATTTCTTATACTGAATCAAGTTTTATCATAACAAAACAGGATGTAGGACGTAAATTGTGGGAACTAAATAAGCGTAGTTGGACAATTTACATCCTTCAAATGTTTTTTAAATGAGCTCTTGTCCTCATTGGCCCTGCAGAGGGCGAGGGCGTGACTGGCAGCCCTGAGGTTCAGAGAGACACTGCTGCAGGGGGAAAGGTCTGTACCTCTAGTCTGAGCTCCTTTTCCCACCATGAGGAGATGAACTTGGACTTGTGTTGACCAGACAGTTAATACTCTGAAAGGTCCAGTGTCCTCATTCAAGGCAAATGCACTCCCTAGAGCTGGCCTCAAGCACATGGAACCTTTTGGTAATATTGAAAAGGAGGGGGATTAAGGAAGCCGGAATATTTGAGAAAGGATAACTTTTTAGAGCAGCCCATCCAATAGAACATTCTGCAATCCTGGAAATGCTCTTACTTGGCCCTTCCCCAAATGGCAGTCACTAGACACTAGAAACCCTGGCCCTTAAGCACTGGAAATGTGGCTGGCACTACTGAAGAACAATATCTTTAATTTGATTTTTCCCAACAGAACTTTTAAATTTTAATTAACTTTTAACACTGTGGTTTAAAAACATACAATGAAATTTGCCACATTGACTGTTTTAAGTGAGCATATAGACCAGCGGTGTTAGTACTTCTGTATTTGCGGCCATTACCGCCACACGTCTCCAGAACGCGTTTATTCTCGCAAAATGGAAGTTGTACCCTTGAAGCGATAATTCCCTGTTCCTCTTCTCTCCAGCTCCAGGTAGTCACCATCCGCCTTTCTGACTCTTAATTTTTGTCTTTAGGGACCTCATATAAGTGGAATCATAAAGCGTTTGTCATTTTGTGACTGGTCTGTTTCACTTAACATAAAGTCCTTAAATTTCATTCATGTACGAGACGTCGTACTTCCCATTCTTTTTACAGCTGAATGCGATCCCTCCGTGCGTGCGTGCAACCGCTGTCGCTGGACACTTCGATTGCTTCCGCCTCTTGGCTTCTGTGCAGTCGGATGCTCCGCCCTGAGCTAGACCCCGCCTCTTGGCTTTTATGAATACTGCTGCTGTGCACGCGCGCGCAGATACCTCTTAAGCTCTGCCGTCACTTCTGTTGTAGTGATACCCAGAAATGAGGGTCATAATGCAGGCCTATTTCCAGTCTTTTTAAGGAACTTCCATACAGGTTTCCACTCTGTCCAGCAGGTTACAAGAGTTTCAGTTTCTCTGCATCCTCACCAACATCAGCAGCCACCCTAATGGTTCATTTGCTTGTAATTAATTTACATTGCACCTCGGGAAGGTTTGTGCACAGCAGGGCTGCCTGCTGTCCATTCCTCTGAACTGGACTATTCCCAGTGCTAAACACTTGTGTGGACAACCCTGGGTCCTTGACAGCCCAAATGCACCAGCGCGCCCGAAGCCCTGCTGGCCCTTGACATGTGTCCCTCTCCTTGTAAGGGCCTAGCTACTTGTGGGCCTTCCAGCACTGGAGCAAGAGTAACAATGCGGTGGACAGATGTGAGGCGGCCGGCCTGCCTGCAGTCCGTGTGCAGCGTTTGCTTAGTCAAGTGTGAGAACAGCAGCTGGAGTGCCAGTGTGCTCATGACCTGAGGCTCGGGGGTTGGGTGTGTGTGTAGGCTGCGACCTCCTCCCTGAAGAAGGCACGGATGTCCTGGGAGGAGGTAGGGGTACTCAGGCAGGGGCCAGGGGAAATGCAGACCCCGAGGAGAAGAGACTGAAGCTGGGCAGGATGCAGAGTTGTCTGGGGCTTGGCAAATGTTAGGTGCTTTGGCTTCCCACATCTTTCAGGGTGATTCTTCTGCAGGACTCCATTTGGGGGGGTCTCTCTGTGGTAGAGTCTGGGTCCCGTTGTGACAGACATTTCACATTTATCATATCTCTGTGTTCTCATCCCATCCATTTCCCACCCGTATCTAATTTGGAGCAGTGTGGCTTTTTATTTAATCCAGTGGCCTGTGTGAAAGGAGATGATGTATGTTCTGCCGAGGCAGTTAGGAACTGGTGTGTCCTCTCCCTCTTTTCTCAGTTATCTGAGAGCCATACAGTACTCTGTACACTCTCAGTACAGTACAGGTACACCTATGTGGCAGGGCCGCCTGAGCTGCTTTGGGTTGTGACGTGGGCAAGAAACCCAGACTTTCATGTGTTAAGCTACTGAGATGGGTGGTTTCTTTGTTACTGAAGCACAGCCAGTCCTGTCGGGCTAAAACACCCACCCTGGTTCATACACAACAAATTTTTTTCCGCATTTATGCAAATGAAGTTATTTCAGATAGTGGAAAATTAAATGAAAGAAAGAAAATAGCAAGGAGAGGGGAGAAGGGCTGGGGGAGGGAGCCACTTTAAATTGGAGGTTGGAGAGGCTGTTGCAGAAAGTAACTCGAGAACTGAGACTTGACCAATAAGGGATAACTGTGGAAAACAAAGGATAGAGTGGGGGCACAGGCTGTGCAAAGGCCCTGAGGCAGGTTAGCAGTTTGGAAGAAGTAAAAAAGGCTGATGTGGAGATCAAGGGGACCAAAGTGGAGGGGAGAAGTGAAGCAAGGACCACTAATCACTAGATGTGGAGAGAGGCATGGATGTGACTCTGTGGCAATCGGAAAATGCTAAAGGTGCCACATCCTTCTCACATTAGTGGCTAAAATACTTTATTCCCTTTGTTCATAGGAATAAGGGAGTTAATATGTGCCTCTCTCTATCTCAGATTCTCTGGAGATGGTCACTAAGCATCATGAAAGACACCTAGGCCCTTTTGTAATTTTTCAAATGTGCCCATCTCATTCACGCCTTAGGACCTTTCTATTACCAGGGAAAGGTTTCACAGTTTTCAGAGATTCACATGGGATAACATTACACCGTATGATGGAGCACATTTTCAATGTAACAGATGATTTATATGATATATTCATATAACAAAATTAATTTTCTTATTAAGGTCAGATCAATAATGAACAACCTTATAGCTGAATCTTTCCCTCATCCTTCACTGTTTCCTTAAACTTAGTTCCTTAAAGTGCGGCCTTGCTCAACGGGTAGTACATTTTAAAAACCTTCTGTTTCAGAATGTTCTTTATGATGGTTTTACCGACTCACGTTACATGTAGGAGATACCTGCCTACACCCTCCTCTCCCTGTACAAACACTCCACTCAGTCCCTTTCAGCTGTGGTAATCTGACAGCTACAACTGGGATATTCTCTTTGTTGTAAGTTGTGTTTATCTGATGGCGATGAAGCTACATTTTAAAAATGTATTTTAAAACAGTGATCATCAGATGTTTTTATTATTGGACCTACTCACTTTTTTTTTTTTTTTCCAACTGGGATTTCAGCTTCTCTTGATAATTTCAAGAAACTTTGAATTAAAACAAATTAAGTTTTTTCTGTCACATGTGTGGGAAGTATTTCCCCACTTGTTGTTTGCCTTTTGTTTTGTTTTGATTAGGGTGGTTTTCACAGGCTTACATTTTTGTGTACAGTCATATTCTGAAATGTCCCCTCCCTGGTTTTTCCCTTGGGTGACGTTATCTCATACCTCATCTGCCCAGACGCTCATCTCTGGGCCCTTGCTCAGGCTGCCCCAGGCTCTGACTCCCATGGCGCTCTGTCAACAGCATCATTTCCCAAACCTCGGTCCCTTGACTATCTGATCATTTTTGCTACACTATTTTCAGTCGCTACAGCCCTACACCCAGAATATCTCCTGATAAAAAACTCCTGGGACAGTGCAGATGAAATTCAGCCCTCTTGCTTAACAAAGAGGAAAAATGCCCTTTTGGGGACCTTGGGTCCTGATCAGAAGTTGGAGTGCACCCCGTGGGACTCAACAACTGCTGCAAGAATTGGCCTGGAGGCTCTGGCATTGTTGAGTCTGGTGTCTCCTACCCAGGGGTCCACGGCCCAAGCTAGGGCAGATAGTCAAGCATCTTCACACCTCAGTTCCTGGGTTGGGTGCCTAAGTAGTTCAGCCCCTAAGATACAGCCTCAGACCTGTGTGGAGCTGCCTGACTGGGTGTGATAGCCGCTGCTGCTGGGCATAGGCGCCCACCCTGCCCCTCCCTGTATCCAGGCCCTGTTGTGGGCAGAGGATGGTCATGATCAGAGGATCACTGCGGGTGGCTGAGAACTGTCCTGAGGCTCTGGGGCTGGTGTGAGCCAAGACCTCGCTGTTCTATCAGACTTCACTCACAAAGCAGAAATTCAAAAGTTAAATGATGAGGCATTCCAAGACGGCAGCCTCAGAGCATCAAGCCCCAAATGTGAAGCCCTGGTGAGCATGAACCTTGGTCATTGACCATGTGCCTGGGTCTGTGAGCTCCTTCCCAGAGCCCAACCTGACCATTCCCTGTTCCCTAACGTGCTCTGAACTTCATGCAGCAGAACCTAGTTCTCATTGCTCTTCCCCATGCCCTGCTTGTCCAGGAGCTCTACCCAAATCAAACCACTGTTCCTGCCAGATGAAGAAAGCTGTACCAAAATGTCAAAAGGGAACAGCAGCCTTCTGAACACCAGGGCCAGGCAGTGGGCTTGTGGTATCATCCTCGGGGTCCATTATAGAGGATTAGCTCTCAAGAAGCTGGAGCCCTCAGACCTCAGAGTTGCCAACAAACCCAGAAGAGGCCCAGTACCTTTGTCCTAGGGGTCTTAGGTTAGAGAGGTTAGGACTGCAGGGCTGCTAGCCTGAGAGCCTCCTTCACCGTCTGAGGGAGGAAGTGTGTCCTCCTTTAATGCTGGGGGCGCTGCAGGGATGGGACTGTGAGTCAACGCAGACGTTTGGCTCTGGACGGCCTTGCAGGCTCCTCCAGCAACTCTACGTGCCACACCATGGGGCCCCAAGCGTACTCTCTGTTAGACATGGTGGCACAGCCGGCCTCCTTCAGTCATTTGCCCACTTCTGCTCCTTCCAGCCTTCTACTGGGCCTCATCTTCTGCCTCCACCCCAGGTGTGGCCCTGAGGGTGAGGCGCTTCCTTCTGCAGGCACCCTCTGTGCTGAGAGCCTCTGTGCTGTGGGATCCTTCCTCCACAGAAATGTGCTCCCAGTTGAATGTGGTGCTCCCAAGCTGGGTTGCAGGCCACATTCTACACACATCAGTTGACGTCGGTGCTGAGAGCAAGTTTCACAGATTTGCTCTGCCAGCTGCTAAGCTAGCCTCTGCTTGCAACAGCAAGGAAGCCACACTAGGACAAGCCCCAATGGCCACGTCATCTCTAGCTCCCCTCTGGACACAGCTGGTGGTCTTTCTGGTTCAGGTGAATGGGAGGCCAGGGATGAAACTCCAAGGGGAATATTCAAGCCAATATTAAAGTAATATACTCAAACACATTTTGAAAAGCAAAATCTCTTTGTGCCAAGACTTTAAAAAATGTAAAACATGGGTTCAGGACCAGTGTTTCTTATGTGGCTGCTTGCATTTTTACTGAAGCTTTGATTTCAATCTTACTTTTTTCCAAGAAAGCCCCAGAACCATCTGTGTGAGCTGCTGCTTTGGTTGCACCCAGAGATGTGAGACAGACTATTGCAGGTGTAGGCCAGCTCCTGGGAAGGTGACCTGTGATTGACTCTGCCCTGGGGATACATACTCTCAGGAGGCCAGCGAGGCCACAAGACCAACACGAAGTGGTCCCCCTGAAGTTCCCTTTTTTTCTGGATGCAAACATTTTAAGACATCAACTTTATATTTAAGCAAGCTTGGCCACATTGTCTAGTCAAAGCAAAATTTGCGTGAATATTTAACATGAACTGGAGATTCTAAAGCAGGATGATGTCTGCAGCCCAGTGTCAAATCGATCCTCTGTTTGTAAATAAAGTTTTATTGAGCTGCAGCCACACATTGTCATTTATGAATTGTCTATGGCTGCTTTTGTTCTACAGCGGTGGAGTCAAGACAGAGATCAGCTGGCTTGCAAAGTTGAAAGTAGTCATTGAAATGGCGCTAAGAAATACTTGCTGTCAGGCTACATGTAATGAAATCTGTTTGCTAGTAGCCATCTGGAGCTTCAGAGGTGCCCCATGTCATAATGCTGGCAGTTCCTTTTTAAGTCTGAACTTGGTTTCCTCCCCTTAAACCTCCCACAGGTTCTGAGAGCGCAGGAAGGCTGGCATGGTTCTTGGCAAAAGGGGGGCCCCAAGAGACTAGCTCACCTTACTCTCTTCCGTCTTCCAAGCCCCTGCAACTGGAATGACATTTGCCTGCAGATCATCGCGAGAACCCAACTTAAGCTGGGCTCCACTTTCTTCCTGCTCAGACCCTAGCTCTTGTCCACTCCCACCTTAGCCGTGCCACATCATTGAATCGGTACGGTCGTTTTGGGAGTTCCTTTTAAAGTGATCAATCAAATGAACTGATTTTAATGGAGCAGAGCAGAAGGAACAGATTTCTGGGGAGGCAGAGCTATCCCTCCCACCTGTGTTAACTGCTTTTGTTCCGGAAGAAACGGGAGCCCCCAACGGACATCTTCTGCTGGGACAGAGGCTTTCTTTCGGCCTGTGGAGAATGTGGGACCCAAAGGGGCTTCTGTGTTTTCATAACTGAGACCATACCCTTTGACTCTTTCCAGAATAGGATGATCCTCTGTACAGTATGTTCTTACACAACTTTTGTTGAGTGAATGATTTCTCTGCGTGCCAGGGTTCAGATATTTTTCCTCTTTTCTTTTCTAATTTAATCCAGAAATTGGCCTGGGCTTACCAAAGCCTTGCCAGAGTTTGCAAACAATTGGAGGCTTACGACGCCATTTCCCACCAACTTCCAAGAATGTTGGGGCCGCGTGGTGATGGAGGGGAGGCAGCAGCAGGGTAGGAATGTTTTCTGTTGGTCCAGTGGGGCAGGGGGAGAGGAAGGGTTGTAATTCACAACTGGCCACAAAACTGCAAACCAGCTGGGGGAATGTGCAGCCCCAAGTCCCAATTCACGTGTCTCTGGCTCTGGTTTCTGGGAAAATGAAAAACATCTCTGAAACTGGACACTAAGACTTGGTTCCACTGAGTTGAGGGAAAACAGGCAGGGCTCCCAGCCCAAGGCTACGTATTTGGGTTTGGGTCTATCCATAGCACAGGGAGGGGAGGAAGGAAAGCGAAAGCTCCCTTGTCACATGCAGCTCCCGGCCCCCAGGTCTGCTGGTGCTGTGAGCCACAGCGAGGCGTTCTTCCACTGTTTGTGCCCACATGCTTGTACCCCGGCCTGAGAGCATGGCCCACGTGCCACCAGGAGACAGCTGTCCCGGCAGGAACGCGTGTGAGGCTCCGTGGCACTTGGAAGAAGGCAGCACTCACATGCCAGCAGGACCCAGGTGGGAAGCACAGTTAGAGGGAAAACTGAGGGCACCAGAGAGCAGTGGGGGCTGGGGTGACAGGAGATCTCTGGAGCTATCCTCCTATTTCCCACTCACTTGTGGGATAAGAATAAAGCAGACCCACTATTGCCAGCTCTTTTTTCCTTAACGAGAACATGGAAATCCAGTTTTTATGGGAAATCTTTTTATTTTTTTATATCAGCAACAAGTTGAAGATCCCACACAGAAGTGGGTCAGAGCATGGCTGCAGGACAAGTCTGACCTCTGGGGGTCAGATTGTTCCTTCTGGCCTAGGAGGAAGGAGGAAACTGTCTGACCTACTGCGTCCTATGATGGCGGATCGTTAGGGCTGCCGTGAGCATGACTTGAGCTGAATATCAGAAACATGTCCAGCAGTGCCAGGTGTGTGCGCAGCGCCCCTCAGATGTGATCTGTCCGCTAGGCACTCACTGAACCCCTGGTCTGAATCGGGCCGCACTCTTGGCATGGAGTACAGAAGTAAGCAGTCATATCCCTGTAGTCAGGAAACTCGGTGTACGAGAGGTGGAGAGGGCAGCAGGGCAGAGAGCACAGAATTACACCCCAGCTAATATGGATCCTGATGGTCCACTGCAGGATTCACTGGGGTTGCAGGCAAGAGAATCTGGGACAAGGGCCACTCTACCTGCCCTGACACAAAGGCCATGGTCAAGCAGGACAGAAGCCTGGTGTAACTGGTGCTGCTGCAGATGGTGTAGGGGGCACAAAGGCCCAGGTTGTGCACAGGTGGGTGGGCCCTGATGGGGTGTGCAGTGCTGGGGGAAAGGCAGGAGCTGAGGGGGCAGAGCCTTTTGTGCTGGGGTAAGGCACCTGGGATCCACTGCCATGTTACAAGGGAACCATGAAGTTGGTGTGGGGTCCGTTGTAGGGAGTTTGGGGGCCTTCATCTTCTGTTTTGGTAAAAGCTGCAGAGGCTGTTTTCACACAGGTTGGCCCTGTGGCGGGAGGCACTAATATGATGATGCTGCCATGTTGCCTTGGTGGTCCTGTGGGCACTTGTTTCTGGTTGAGGACACCAAGGCTCAGAGGGGCTGGGTGGCATGGCTGGGGGATGGCAGCTGGGACGCTCACACTCTGGGGGGCCATCTTTCCTCCAGGACCTGGGCCAGGGGCCCACCCTACTGTTCCAGCCTGCGGCGTGAGTGGCAGTCCCAGAGGATGCACCAAGGCATGCACTTACCCAGGCCTCTCTGGCCTTCCAATAGCATTTAGCATCCATGCCCACACCCTGGTTATCTTTTCCATCCACTCTGAGTATCCTGGTTTTTTCCCTTGGCTTCTCCATCTATTGTGTCGTCCTTTTCTCTCTGAGATTTGTTCATCCATTCATAGGAGAACGCCTATTATATGCCAGACACAGTTCTAACTGCTGAAAATGCCATGGTGAGCCAACTTGGGGTCCCACGTGCCACTGGGAGGGGGAGTGGGCAAGAGAATACCCTCAGCCCCACCACGTGATGCTGACATCAGAAAAGAACATTCCAGTGGGGACACAGCCTGTCTTATTTCTGCTGCTGCTTCTCTGAAGCGTGAGGCTTCTCTCCCAGGACTCTGCCCTCCCCCCTCCATGTCCCCACCCCCAGATCTCCTTGACAGCTGATGTGGAATACTCAGAGAAGACTGTCCTTGCTCTCCCTGGGTGGGGAGAAGGGGGTTGATGGTTGTCAGAGAGGGAGCTAGAGTCCCCAAAGATGAAGAGGGCCAGGCATTGTCACTCCTCTGTGACAGCTGAAGAGTGTGTCTCATGCATACTCCAGCAAGGAGGTGACAGCTGAGCTGGAGTGCAGGGATTGTGACTCCCAGCCTGGGCTGTGGCTTCCGCCCCAGGCCTCTTCCAGGCAACACTCTGCAGAGTGACTGTCAAACCACCTGGGGTCCTGCTGCCCTGTGAGAACCCCTGGGTGGTGTGTCTTGGAAGAGTTAGGGGAGTCCCACAATGGCACCTGTGATTTAACAACAGATTGAGGAAGCAGCTGCTTACCTGGGTTGAGTGCTCAGTACCTGGTAAATGCCCCAGCATGTAGCAGGTGTTGACTCAATGTCTCTTGAATGAATAACTAAATAAAAGAATTCCTATGAAGTGACTATGGTCCCCTAGACGCCCATTAAAAACTAGACTCCTCCTGTCTGTGAACATAAGTCTCAGTAGTGTAAGTGTCCTTGTCCCTACATCCCAATGTCCAAGGCTCTTTGTCCATTATTGATGCTGGCAGTTTGAGTGGAATGGTAATGATACACAGTTTTAGTCTCAGTGATTTGTCAGGTTGTTTTCCAAAGTTTAAGTGTGATTCCTACTTCAGCTCATGTGGGCTTCTTGATTTCACTCAGCATCAGTTTATTTGCTGGCAAAATGGGCACAGAAAGAAGGTTTGGTGGAGGGAGGGATCAGCTAATCTAATAACCAGCGAGGAGACTTGAGAAAATGGGCGAGCAGAGAAATCCACCTGGAGTGGGGTGGCATCCAAGCTCATACATCTGAGTGAACATGTCAGGGTGCGAAGGCAGCCAGGTGTGGGGGGTGGGCCATCCTCCCACCCCCTTTCTGCCCAGTCCTGCAAGTGAGGTGGGTTGGTGGGCTCCCTGTGACCCTTCCCCCCCAGAAGTGATCTGGAGAGAACCGCTGAGAACTCCACCCATCTCTCGTTCTGGGTTTCCTGTGTTTGTCCACCTTCTCATCTACCTGTTCTGTCTCCTGCTTCATACTTTTGGGTGTCTGTCCGGAGCCAATTTTAGGCCAGGGACTGATGAGGGAGCCCAAAAACTTAGTAATTGTGCATGGGATGGGCTTGCTGTATGGAACGACAAAGCCATTTCTGACCTTGTGCCAGGAGGCTTGTAACATGTTCCTGAATGTTAGGAAGCATGCTAAATGATTTCTGCTTTGGATTTCTGTATGGATGTGTTAGCCATAGACATGTCACAGGAAGCTGTAGTGCTGCCAGTGGCCTTATGCTGATGTTTCTGAAGCTCTGAGTCCCTCGTGAACCTAAGGAAGATGCAGGTGACAGCCTAAACTACCCCCCTTGGTTTCATCTCTTCTTCCTTGTCACCTGGGGCCCTCTTGGGGACCAAGTAGCAGTGAAAAGGCTGGCCCAGAGCCTTTCTGATTTTGCTGGGAGAGGCTTCAAGTCTTTACCTTGGCTGCTCAGGTGTAGCTGGCTCTACCCAGCCCAGGTCTGGTGAGGAATAATCGTCTACTCTGCAACATATTCCAGTCTGAAGCCAGCTCTTCCTGAACCCCGATCAGTAGAGGTGGGAGATTCTGGATCCCACACACAGATCTCTGGATTGAAGGAGTGGCAAACTGCCACTCACATGAGCCCCTCCCATTTCCCACCTGCTCTTGTGATGTGGTTTTATCTTAGGGCTCAAGATGGGAGTAGGATACATAGCCCACAGGTAATTGTATTTGACCTGTTGGAGTGAAAGGGAAAAATTCTCCCATTCCTCTGGATTCTTCTCAGGCTGGACAAGTGAACAAATTAATATACAGATTGGTAGGAGAAAAGACCAATTAATTGTTTGTGTGGAGAAAACTTAAATAGTTGTAATGAAACAGGGCAGAGAGGGCTCAGAAACTAGAGAGCCACCAAAAAGCCCCCAAAGGCCAAAAGGCCACAAACCAGAAACAAGAACTATAGCAATGCAACACTCACACAGAAGGGGCCTATGGGCTATAGCCTAACAAAGAACAGTGCCCAATAAGAAGACAGGTCACTCACTGTCTGTGGGTTCTCACCTGTGTGCACAATTGCAAGAGACCTCAGACTCCAGGAACAACCATGGGGTTTACTTTACAAACAGGGGAAACAAAGAGCTTACTGTATCCACAACTGACCGGCTGTCTCACCCAGATAGCATCAGCGACCGTCACCACCAGTCACGAGGAGTTCTGGGCAGCACTGGCCAGTAGTGATGGCCACTACTGGTCCTGCAGAGGTGGTGCCAGAGACACCCAGTGTTAACAGCTCTTTGTGAGTTGCTGAGTTATACCAACAACAAACAACTCCTTGAGACACCAGGTCCAGGGCCTTTGGTGCTCCTTTCCGGCAATGTCAGAGGCAAGACCAGAGGCCCAGTCTGGCAAAGGTCTTCGACTTCTCTTTCCTCTTCAGAGGTCAGCTGCCAGATGTGTCTTTTCTTCTTCCTTCAGAGGCCAAGAATGGAATCTTCCCCTTCTTTCTTTGGAGACTGGAACTGTCTTCTCTTCTTCAGGGGTTCTCTTCTTTTTTTTCTTTAGGAGCTCTCTGTGCTCCCTCCAAACCTGGTTTATATCCTCTTTCAAGGTGCCCCACCCACAAGTCTGATTGGACCATTTTTCAATCCTGTGGCTGATTGGACCATTTGGTACCAGTCAGCTCATAGCTTGAACCTGACTGGTCCATTCCACGATTCAGGAAGTAAAATGTCTCTGAGGAGTAACTGCCACAACTGACATGTGGTGGAGCAGTAGGATAAGAGAACAGCACTGCTGCTGCTGGCTCCCACTGCTGAAAGTGGTTGGGTTCCAGTAAAAATAAATTCTAGAGTAAATGTAACATACAGGATTGGGAGTAAGGTGTTAAATACTGAGCTAAGGAATGGGATGGGGAATGGGATGTCAAGGAGAAAGGAGGAGACTTCACTTGATGAAGGAGGGATAACTTCATATGACAAAGTCTTGCCTCTGGATGTTTCTCTGCCTTAAAATAGGTTTCTTATATAAAGGTTGTTCCTGCAGATGACTCTAGCTCTGGATAATCTTCTTTCTTTAAGCTGTGTCCTTTTGTGTTAATGGTAAGTTTTTCTTGAAGCCTTTAAGGCCTTGATGGACCTTAGTTCCACATTCCAAGGTGATACATATCAAAAAAATTATCTTTGGACATGATGGGAAAAGCCTATCTGAACATTTTGGGGCAGTCTTAGCCTTCAGTTCCAAAAGATGTGTGTTTCGGGGCATCAGTGGCAGGAGTAGAGGCTATAACTTTCTGACTTCTCTTCAGTCACCTCCTCTCACCTCCTTGTCACCCAGGACTCTTACCCCATACCTGTGGAATTTCTGCGTGCCCTCCTCAGAGTGGCTCTCCCCCTCTCTCTTAGGGCCAAAATGATGATAGGGCAGCATAATATGAATTACAGACTGGATAAAAAATATCGTTTTCAAAACATGGTGATGTCCAGGTGGACATAGGTGAATAAGCTCACTTCACAGGGGGTGGTGCCCCTCAGGCTTTAAGCCTGGGGTAAGTGAGAATGTGGTAGTGTGGGGACTGAGGTCTCCCCAGTAGAGACCCCTCCCTGAAATGATTTTTTGGACATGACTCCTCACCAGATTGTCAGAGCTCTGTGGCCAGGGAACTCTGAGGAGCTCGGGGAAGCCCAGGGATGGGGGTGATGTCTTTGGGCTCTCTGAGGCAAGGGCTGCTGCCAAAAAGTTAAGACCCCTGCCTTCTCTCTGCCCCTTCCACGTCAGTGGCCTGTAGCCTCAGTTATGTTCTTTTGTGTCCCTAACTCAGAAAAGTTCTTCCTCCCCTGTTCTGGAGCATTCTCTCTGATATGTTGTTGGGTGGTGATGGGAAGATCAGTCCCCCATGGGACAAGCAGGGAGGACCCTGGGTCTGAGTCACACACACAAATGCCTGGTGACATAGGTACTGGGAATGCTGGCAGACACTGCTGTCCCATAGGTCCTTCCTGGTGGCTGGGAGGAGCTCAGGATGAGCCCAGGAGTAAAGGCAACCCAGACAGACCAAATCTTGGCATCCCAGGGAAATAGCTTCGGCTGTTTGGCCCTCTGTCATCTGCTGATGGCTGTACTGAGCCTGTGCTGTGTGCCTGGGATTTTGCTAGATGCTTTAAATACTATATTGAGGTTGGACTGTTGATAGCCTGAGGTTGAGAATTAGGATGGCCTCCATTTCACAGATGAACGTGAGACCCAGCAGGTAAAGTATAGTGTCCAAGTCACAGGGAAGGACAGCTGGCATCCCCTCCAGAACCCTGGCAACCTGACAGTACAGGGGTGACATTTACTCCCACCCTCTGCTACTCCCTAATTCAGAAGAGACCTAGGGATAGCTTCCTGTAGTAATTAGTACTAAAATGGACAGTGTTTTTAAAAATCAGCTCTGTTTTTGCGTGTGTGTTTCCCTTAATTTGCAAAGTAAGCTTTTGTTGCTCTCCAGGGGGTTCAGAGCATTGATCTGCTGGCCTCCCGGTGAAGGAGCCCTGTCCTGAGCAGCTGCTGAGTCTGTGGCCTGGAGCGGGATGGGATGGGGAAGAGCATTTCCCTCAAGGGATGGGGCTGGGGATGAGAGCTCTTAGACTTGTTGAAGTAGGAATGTGGACTGCCGCCCATTTCTGTGTATGGTATGACTTTAGGCCTTCCACTCTGTTCTGCCCATTTGCATTTCATGACACTTGGATATTTTGAGAGTAGCTAGAGTCCTTTGGTTCTTGCATTGCCTAGAAAGATTTGCTGAAAAATGAGCAGGTCAAGAAAATTTGCAAAGGGAAAGTTTATTTAAAACCAGGCATTTGCAGCCCCTTTTATGCATCATGAGATTCATTCTTCATTGAAGCCAGCAGACTGCTGTGTCCCAGCTTCCAGCACATTCCCTTCTTTATCTCTATTTCCGTCTCCATCTCCATCTTCATCTCCATCTCCATCTCCACTGAAACGTAAGTCTCCTCCTGAGGCCTTCTCCCCAGTTCTTTCAGGGGTTCCCAGAGAAGTTATACTTTGAGCTCTCCTGGAGCACCCCTCTCCTGGAGATGTGGCCTCTCCCCTATCTGGTTTGCTAGGTGCAGCATGGGCTGCTTCCTCGTTACCCAAGCTTGGGTCTTTGGAGGAAGTGAGAACTTTCCTGAAGATTGGTCATAAGGCATGGGAATCCAGCCAGCAGATCGACCTTCCCACCCTTGCCCCAATAGGGAGCCCATCTCCTAGACTTTCCCCTTTCCTGGCCCCTCCCTTTCACCCTGGAAGAGGAGAAAGTCACCTCTGCCTGACAGCCTCAAGCCACCTCCCAAGCTCTCAGCTGGTGGAATTGTGCCACAAAGAAGGCCAACTTTTACATTATCATGCAGAGCCTTGTCCTTCCTTATTGTCTATTCCAGAACAGAAACTTGGCTGCATCTTTGCATAAGCAAAAGGCGCATTACAATGTATTTCCCCAAACAAGAGAGCACTTGGCCTCTCTGCATGGAGAAAGGCTTCAGTTTTGAACATTTTCCCCAAGGTTTAAAAGATTCCAGGATCAATTTCTCAGACAGGGCTCAAGGACATTGGCCTGGCTTTCCCTCCCTCTGCAGTCTGGGCAGAGAAAAGCAGCTTCTTCCCACATCTTTGCGAGAAGGGGCTACTCAGGAGATGTTGGACACTTAATTGGGGACTTTGGTCATTACAGGACACTAAGGGCCTCCACTTTCACCGTGTTTTTCTCATTCCCTATTGTCCCACAGTCTCTGAAGTTACTCACTCACTCATTCATTCATTTAACACTCTTTGTTGAGCATCTGCTGTGTGCCTGCACTTCTGGGGACTCAGCAGTAAGCAAGGAGACAGTGCATCCTGTATGAAAAGTTTCGTTCAGTCAGGGGACTGGGCAACAGAGAAACAAGATGTTCTAAGTGGTAACAAATGCTGTGAGTGCAATAAAATGGGGTGGGTGACTACCAAGGAAGTTTCCAGGGTGGACCTGATGGAGCAATGACTTTAGGAGTTGCTATAACTTTAGGGTTGCACCCTAAAGGACTCCCTTTGAAGAGATGACAGTTGTGTTGGGAGAACAGCATGAGAAAACAAAGGCAAGGTGAATGCAAAGACCCTGGGGTTGTAATGGGCTCTGCCAGGAACATGATGGGGGCTGGATTACCATGAGCAGCCTAAGAGAGGCAGCAGGATTCTGACTACATTTTACTCACAATGGGAAGGCTTGGGGCTGTGGGTGAAGGGTGAAACAGGGGAATGATTATCCCCCTCCTTTGTGTTTATTACTATGACTTTGCTCTTTTTCAAATGCTCTCCAGATATTTCAAGAATTCAGGAGCTGGAGTGGGAATTCCAGGCATGCGCCACTGCACAAACAACAGGAGAGGGCAGCCAGGTTTTGGAAAAGCCAAGGCTATTAGAGTGAGCGCTCCTGGAGTAAATCACTGAAGTGAAACATGGAGAAGTCAGCCAGGGCCAGAGTAGAGAGGGCCCCACATGCCAGGCTGAGGGACTGGGGACAGTTCTAAAGGCACGGGATCCACTGAAGACTTCAGGCAGAGAAAAGAGGAGGTCAAATCTGTCATCAGTAGTGGCTGAGAAGACAGTGGGTGCGTGGAGGGTGTAGGCAGGGCACAAGGTGGGAGGCGTTTGGGAGCCCCTGCCACTTGCCTGCCTGTCTGGGGCTAGGTGGGTCAGGGGAAGGGAGGAAATGTAAGGGTAACATTTGGAGGCCACCTGCTGTCTTCCCTGGCTCTTTTGCCAGGACTTTCAGCTCCCTGCTCAGCAGAAATGTAGCTGTGTCCCTACTGAGGATGCAAGGGTTTCACTGGGAATTTTCCTCAGGTCGCCACACCATTCTGGCCAGGGAAGGCTAAGCTGGCCTTAATGTCATTTTTGGAGTCAGTGGGTTTCGAGAGCAGGGTTCTTGGGTTAACCAGAGCTCCCTGTTCAACAGCACGTGGTAAGTTCTCCACAAGGCAGAGAGGTCAGTTATTTTAAAGAGCAGGTTTATTAGGGAAAGGGACAGGAAGAGTAAAAGACAGTGGCACAGACACAAGAGGGCAGGAAGAGCTGCCCCTAAAGGGACAGGTTTGCTGAGAGAGGCCTGCATGGCTGCAGGCAGGTGGCCTTGAGGACAGCTGCCTCCACTGAGAGAGGTCAGTGAAGAGAAGCCCTGGCAGGTTACACGGTCACGGCAGACGCGAAGGCTGCTGCCCTAAAGAGAAGAGACCGGTGGAGAGAAGCACCTGCATAGTCACAGGTGGGCAGAAGGACAGCTGCCCCCTTGTGGGGGCAACATTAGGCTTTATCATTTTGGGGTAGGGAGTGGCTCATCTCTGTGGGTGGGTGGTTTATTCCTTAATCTCCATATCTTCACCTTCAGGTCTGTCCTCCTGACACTCTACAGACAGTCTGAACCCTGTCTGGGTGTTGCACTTCTTGATCTGGGCATTGACCCCTGAGGTTCTTGGTTAATGGCTTATGCTAGTCCCTTCTACCCGTACCTCCTTGTGTGGTACATGTTCTGAACCTTGTGGTGTCTCCTCTATTCTTTATCCTCCATCAGCCTCACAGCAGTATCTGGTAGGTGTTGGGAGGCTGTTGAACTGGGGGTGGGGGTGGGACTATGATGTCTTCTGTCCTTATAAAACTGGTGTGGAATTGGGAAGGTGGAGCAAGGCCCACTCCTCAGGCCTATAAAGGACAAGAGTCCCTTCTTTGCCTGCTGGTGTTTCACACATCCCACCAGTCTATTCCCAATGGACCACAATGTGGGAACTGGGTGATGAGACACTGGAGGGGAACTTGTCTCTTTGTGAGTTTGGGGTCTTACCCTGATGAGCACAAAGACACTCAGGTCAGCTTTTCACCATGGGGTGCCTCTCCAAGCCTGTGCTGGCCTCCTGAGTGGGAAGCCAGCTTGAGGGCTGCCCAGTAGGTCCAGCATCCACAGGAAAGATCACATGGCAAGGGGAAGCCCAACTTGGCCCCTGAGAGGATAACACCATGGAGCTGTGTCCTGGAGGGAAGGGGAGAGCCTTTTGAGAGAAGAAGATGATGGCAGTACCCCACGGTAGAAGGCTACCTTGATGGGCAGGGCTGGTGGAGTCTGGACAGCAGACCAGGCCTATTTCTTGATGATATACCCCAACTGGCACTTAAACCATCCAGGAGGCCTGGTTGGTCTTGGAGGTCAGAACTGAGGGCACCTCACACAGCTAATAGGTGCTGGCAGCTGACAGGCAGCTCTGAGAGCGTAGCCCCTTCAGACAGGACTTGCTCACTTTTAACAGGGTGGTCACTTAGAGTGGGCAGGGTTGGGGGTTCTGAGGTGCCCCTCTCGCTGCCCTGAAACACAATGACAAGACACCCACCCCTAGTTCTGGCCCTGTATCTCCCTCTATCTGCAACCCAAACAGAAATGGGACTTGTCCTTTGTAGCACTTAGCTCTGGGTGGTAGGGTTCTTAAAGTTCTGATTGTCTCTTAAACTGAATCAGGGATCGGGACTGTATCTACCCCGCATCCAAGCAGGACACGGGACCAATTACCTGAGATGAAAGCAGCTTCCCTCGGCGGGGGTGGCAGGGCCAGAAGAAAAGAGGACCTGAGCTCTCATGGGCAGAGCTGGGCCAGAACTGGGTATGGAGCCAACCTCATGTCTCCTTCCTCCTTCTGGGAACCAGCCTCAGTTTCCCCATTGCTCAGGTGGTGCTGACCCTCTTCCTAGCCCCACAGGTCTGTTGGGAGCATAAAAGATATTCCTGTGACTTCAAGTCCTAATTTATTCCCAGTAGCAAGGCTGGTTTCTGTCTTGCATATGCCCTCTGTTGGGAACACCATACTGTTTTGCTGAGCTAACTCACACAGATTTCTCAGTGCTGAGATGAAATGCCACATCCTTAGGGAACCTACCCACTCCAAACAAGACATCCTGTATGAAAGGTTTCAATGCAGTTAGAAGATGGAGAGCCAGGCCAAGTTTCTGACAAACAGGAACTTTATTGTGCTCCCGGGCGAGGTTCCCTGACCACAAAGGATGGAGGTCAGAGAAGTCGTGGCCTGGTTGAGCAGGGAAGGAGTTTTTATAGGTTTAGGGAGTGGGGGTTGGGGTAGAGAATGAGGAACTAAAGGCGGTAGATGGTGCCATCTCGTGGTTGGAAAATGCGTGTCAGGTGATGATATCTCGTGGTCAGGAGATGTTGACTTGGTCAGTGACTCCTGTGCTCCTTCACCGGCCTTTCACTGTACATTTCCCACCTTTGCCAACAGGCTTCATCAGAGTCATCATGACCCTACAGCTAGTTTTGTTCCTTCCAAGTATCTCTCTCTACCTCCCGACAGAGAGCCAGCTCCATGTTGGTTCACTGTAGAATCCAAGTGCTAACATACTGTGCTTTGCACTCAGCAGGGCAACCAGTTCTCTGCTGGGTTTACTGGGTGCCTTGCCAAGGGCCTTGGAGAAAGAGATGCCAGGCAACCCACTTCTTGCCCCAGGGGTGGTGGGCTCAATAGGGCAGTGTTGGCTCAGCGTGAGACCTCTGAGGTGGCCCATCTGGGTTGGGGTGTGCATGGTGAAATAGCATTTACACACCATGGATCAAATGTGAAGAAAAGCACAACGTTCTTCGGTTTTTATATCTTGTGCTGCCCTCATTCTCTAACAAAATACCATGAAGTGGGCAACAGAAGCAGCATACATTTATTATTCTTATTAGTTCATGTTCTAACCAACTGAGCTAACCAGCCTGTTCAACATACACTTATTTCTCACAGTTTTGGTAACTGGCACATCCAGGATCAAGGTGCCAGGTGCTTTAGCTCCTGGTGAGGACTCTCTTTCTCACTTGCAGACAGCCAGCTTTCTATGTCCTCATATGGAGGGTAGAGAGAGGGAGACAGAGAACACAAGCGGTTTAAGTCTGTTGATGTTTCTGGCTAAAAGGACACTAATCCCATCACAGGGCCCCGCCCTCTTGACCTTATCTAACATTAATACAATCCAAAGGCCCCAGTTTCAAATACCATCACATTGTGGGTTGGGGCTTCAATATATGTTATCAGGGCACACACGATTGGCACATAGCCAAGCTGTTTGTCCCTTGTCCCTCCTCCCTTGGGTCAGAGTGTACATGTGACTAGGCTGTCCAGCATCATAGCTGCCCTGGGCGGTGTTCTGCTGAACCGAGAACCTGTGCTTGGAGTCACTCGAGGGTTTGTGCTTGCTGCCATGGCCATGCCAAAGGGTTTCCCTTGTCCTCGCCACACTAGCATTCCTGGGATCACTTTAAGACCCAGTGGTGGCACCTAGTCCCAGGTAAACCTTCAAGCCAGCCCCAACCATTGTGCTCACAGTCCCTGGATCCCCCAGACTTGAGTGACGAAAGGATTCCCTTTATTCTCTCTGAAGCCACCCGCCCCTTCTTGCTGTAAGCCGGTCTCCCCCTAAGGTCTCAGACAGCAGGCTCAAGCTTTCTCTGCTTTTGTCTTCTTCCCAAATGTCAGGGCTATCTTTATCTTCCGTAGGGATAGAGAGGAAAACCCCCCTACCCCCACCCCTTCTCATGCTATTCAGCAATCAAATTAACATCGGACTGATTACAAGGAGAAAAGAACGAATTTAGTTACATCTATGTAGAGGATTTACATGGATAAACATTCTAAAGTAAATGGGACAAAACGGCATTTATGCTGAATCAAGGAATAGAATGGGGGTCTGGGGCTTCAAAGGGAAAGGAGGGGGGTCTCACATGACAAGGAAAGCTCACGCCAAGAAACAGTTGCTCTGTAATTACTTGTTTGTCCTGCCATATGGATAGACTTCTCTGTTAGAAGGGCTGTTTCTGGAGATAACCCTAAATCTGGGTAATAGTTCAATTTTCATTCTCCTAGGTAGTTAAGGGAGAAGTAAAAAGTTTCTCTTGAGCTTGCAGAACTTCAATTAACCTCAGCTGGAAATGCGCATGCAGGCCAGTTTAGACATCTTGGGGAGTCCTGACCTTACCTCTCAGCCCTGAGCTGCCCTTGAGGCATGAGCAGGGGTCAGAGGTGAAGGGAGTCAAGTGAAGACAGCCTGTCACCCTGGCCTTTCTCTCCCGCTCCTTTGTCCAACCCCCTCTATCAGCCTCCCTGTGCCTTTGCCGTCTTCACTTCTAGGCCTCAACTTAGATGCAAACTCAATGAACCAAACTGGTCAGGCTTCACAGATGAGAAGGAAAGCGATACTTTGAAGACAAAAACAAACAAAACCTCTTGCTGTCTGGGGAAAAGCTGACTTTTAGGACTATGGTCCCACTGTGGACTAAAGACTCTAGTTTGACCTGCAAAGCTGTACAAGGATGTCCGTACTTGAGGGGTGTGCCCCCTACCTCATGACCTCCGGGAGCCGTGGGCCAATATGGTTCACCAGCACTGACAAACGCAACACCATGCCATTGACTGCGTGTGGAATTTAGTCCTCGCAAAGCATTATGAGTTATCCTCTACTCACAGAGGAACTAGCCCAGTGGGGAGCGGTGACCTCCCCAGCTTCACCTTGTCAGCTGCAGATGGACAGGTAGGCCCACTGGCATCTGGCAGGCGCCAAGAGGCAGGTAGGAGGCACTGCACTGCCTCCCCAGATAGTCGTTTCCTGAGTCACAGCACTCCGAGGTGCCCCTGTGTGTCTAATCAGTCAGCCCTTTCCTGTAGTAAATCAGAATAGCGCAGGGAACCAAATGATAATGAAAAGGTAGGTCTGTTGGGCAGGGGGCTCCAGGCAGAGCCAATTGTAGGGCTGGATGGTGCCTCAGCCCGGCCTGCCATGAGCATTTGCTCTGCCCTCCCAGTGGTGATGTCTCAGTACACAGCAGTGGTGACAGCGGCCACTGGGCCCCTTGTTTCACATCCCCCGGGTGTCTGCCCATGTTCCATCCCTCACAGCTTGATTTTCCTTACCAACTCAGATTTCCTGAGGGATTCCACTACTGATTATAGGTAGCAATGTCTTGCTTAGACAAAGATTGTTCAAGTTAGGGTTTATGTCAATGCTGGGCTGAGATGGTAGAGCGAGCTGTGAAAGGAGCCCTTGGGCCCATGCACTTCCCTAAGGAGCTTGACTAGCAGCCTCTGGGGTTGTCTGCACATAGTGAGGTGTCCCTGGCTCGTTGCCGCCTCTCCACTCGGTGATGGGACAAGGGAACTCATTCTCTCGGTGAGCGCATCCCGCGTGCCTGCTGTGTGTTGCTGTGTCCTGGGTACCAAGTAGGGGACACAGAGAGCTCAGGAAGTAATAGACACTGGTGGTTGCTGGGGAGCAGAGCAGATGGGGAGGCCCCTCTGGGAGGAAGTGACCACTAAGCTGGGTCTCCACAAGAGGTAGAGTTCGGTCAGTTAGCAAAGGAGGAGGGGCCAGAAAAGGAGGAAAGGAGAGAGTGTGAGGATGGGCTCAGCAGGAAATAAGAGTGACAGCCCCAAGCCACTGGATAACCTGACTGCAGTTTCTAGAATGCCAAGCTTGCTGTGCTGTGGAGAGTGGAAGGTCCTCTTTTTTTTAGTGACTCCTTTGACATGTGGTGACGCCGCTGGGTACCAGCTTAGAATAATTCCTTTAAATGTAAGAAATAAGATACATGAAAATAAAAGAATGATTTAAAAAGGAAGTTAATTGTATGTGCTCAGAAATAAGACACATTAAATACCCTTGTATGTGTAATAGTAAATACATATTGTGTATGTATAGTAATAGCTCTGTGACATATTAAAATATTAGTGATTTCATTAACATTAAAAATTAAATCTGGTGGTAAGTCTAAAACACCCCCCCCTCCAAATTTTCATGAGCTTAAATGACTTTCCACGACCACTACTTGCCACTGTGGAGTGAATTTGTTACAGAGCAGCAAGGGGCACTAAAAATGGCCAAGGACACTGCCCAAATAGCTTATCAGTCACTGTCTGAATTCTCCATCCACACACACAATTCTAAGACTACTCAGGTTCAGAGAACAACAATGATGGGATTAATTTAACAAGCCAGGAAAAAACAAAGAGTTGCTGAGGCCAAAAATGACTGTTTTTCACTCTCGAAGCAGTGTTCCGTTGTTTTCAAGTCCTAAACAAAAGCAACTAAGATGGCGTCTTCCCACCACTGAGGACACTGAGCTCCTGTCCTGAACAACAGGTCACGCATTCAAGATGGCATCTTCCTGCCCCTACCAACCTGGAGCACGTGGCAGCCAGACTATAGGCCAGGTTCCAACTCACGAAGACAGCAGAAGACGCAATAAGACATGCTCCCAGAGCTGCCAAGGTGTCCCAGCGCAGCACTAGAAAAGCGACACTCAAAACAGCAGCTGCAGTGGCTGAACACCCCGACAAACGGCCACACTAGCAGCTCAGTGAGGTGTCCAGCTCCGGGCCTTTGCCTTCTCTGCCAGGCTGTAACAGCAGCAAAACCAGGATCAGTTTCAGTCACTAGGCTAATTGCAAAGCCTCTGAACTTCTCCTGTCTGAGGTAGGCTGCTGCAGGTCTCCACATTCAAAGGCCCACAGCAATCTTCTGGAAGATCAGCATGGTGGGGGCCAATATCACTGACTCCACAATCTCTGAAGATCCAAAAACACTGAGTCCCAAAGACTGAATCCTCAATCTCTGAATCCGGAACACTGAAGGCATCCATGGTTCCTTTTTCAATGCTTTTTTTTTTTTTTTTTTTTTTTTTAATCAGGCGCTCCACCCCAAAATGCAACACTTTTTAGCNTTAAATGCTTTTTTTTTTTTTTTTTTTTTTTTTAATCAGGCGCTCCACCCCAAAATGCAACACTTTTTAGCATTTTCTCTGTTCTCTGGGCCTGTCTATCTTCACCAGCAACCCTGTTCCAGGGGCACCACCTGTCCCAGTCTTTGCATTACAGTTTCTGCCACCGTGTCCGTGATGCCGGGATGCCTCACTTCTGTTCCTCCTTGACAGAAAGTCCACGTGCAGCTGGAGGCTAGAGCGAAGAGATGGGTCAGAGTCCCTGTTCAACCTCAGGCTCCAGGCGGGGGGCTTATACTGGTGGGAGGAGGGCGCTGGGAGGGAGTGGCAATAATACAGGAGGTGGTGGCGGCAAAGGGGCAGACAGGCAGAGGGGAAGAGTGGATGGATTCAAAGCTGGGAGTGAATCCTGGCCGTGGAAGGTAAGAAAGGAAGGAATGGGGGGAGGTGCCCCAGGCTCTGATGTGGGGACCGGTGGGGCAGGGATGCCTTTTGCAAAGCAGAGCCAGTCCTTGGGCCTGTGGCACCTGCTGACATGCCCTTGGTTGTCTTTCAGGTCAATGAAATCTATCACGATGAGTCCCTGGGGGCCCACATTAACGTTGTACTGGTGCGAATAATCTTGCTGAGCCACGCTAAGGTGAGTGTGCGTGAGTGTGCAGAACTGGCTGCTGCTGTCAGATGTCTTCTGAGCACACCAGGACCCCGCCCGGCTGCAGGAGGACGGGGCCCCTCTGGCGAGGCAGGGCCTCCTTTGAAAGTGTTGATGTCTGCCCAAGCTGCCCTCTTCTCCCTGGCTGCCCCAGAGTTTCTCTAAGAAACAAGCAACGTATGGCCCGCCCCTGTTTTCCAGCTCTCCTTTCACCTTCACCCAGTGTTTTCAAGCAGGTTCTGGTTTTATTCGTGTGTGCGAAGGCCAGAAGCCCGGGAGGTGACTGCCACGGGAAAGGGGCTATTGCTCACAGACCCAGCTCAGCACAGCTGCACACGGAAGCAGGCGACACTGGGCTAGAGCCCAGATTGTGACTTCTGTAGGAAGGAATGGGCAGTGGAGGGCAGCAGGTTCTGTCCCTAACTGTCCTATCCGGCTCTGGAGTCATTAGGGGTGAGTGGCCCTGGGCTACTAGAACTCACTAGAGGGGGTGTTTGGGGCCTGGGCCGCAGAATTAGTTGGTTTGCATTTGAAAACCATGTTCCAGGTCGAGTCCTTTGCTATAGCCGAGAAGGGGCTGTCCCTGGGAGGGTCAGTCCTTCAGGATCAGCGCTGACAGGCCCCCATGTCAAAGTATCAGGAACACACACTTCCTGCACCCCTCGCTCCCGCTCTTCTCTCGTCTTCAGCCCTTGTCCACCTCTTCTCATGGGTCAAACGTGGGGATATCTTCCCTTGCAGCAAGTGTAAGTCTGCAAGGCAGGGATAGGAAGCCCCGACAGTCAGTGACCTGAGACAGAAAGAGGAGGGGCCATTGTGCAAAGAGACACGTGAGGAAAGAAGGCTGCTTGGTGCCCGCCACCGTGGCCCGGCACTGTGTGTATACTAACTCACTTAACCCAGGGCCACTGGCGAGGAAGGGCTCTCTGGATCCCCGTTTCACAGACAACACTGAGGCTAAATGTGGTTCAGTGGTGGCTCTGGGAAGTGGCCAGTGTCATTTGGCTCTTAGGAAGTTGAGCTTCCCACCCTGGCAGCCGATTTCTAGAGTCCATGGTCTGACCCTGTTGCTGGTTCTTGAGTTCTCTGAGAACTAGAAATAATGCAGACTCTAATCCTGCAGGTACCAAGTAAGAATTTATTAAAGCTTACGCAATTTAGTATAAGGAGTCGGCACCACGAACAGAGGCAGTGTGCTGCTCCGCAAGAAACGGGTGGAGACTCTTTAGAAGCAGTTTTAATCCAGCACAATTAGAGGGCTGGAGTCCTTTCTTTGCTCTTCATTCCATGAAATCATTTCTCAAACTCATGATTTCCTGGTGTCTGTGGCCTCTTTGTGGTGGATTCTATACATTAGTCTAGAGGGTTGTTAGTGGTGAAAACTTTATTTTTATGAAGTATGAAATGTTCCTTCCTGAGAGAGGGACAGCCACCGTCAGGGCATGGGTAGGTGACCTGGCCTCACATCTTCGGTGGGAAAAATGCTGCTTCCTACATTGTAGTGACTCCGTTGGCCTCAGCCTCGTTGATGCCAGTATCATGGAGTTTGCTGAGACCTGCTGGCCCTTTCTCCCATCTAGCACAACCTCGCTTGGCGTGTAGATAAAGTCAGACCATCATAAGGTCAGCATACCAGGTACGGCAGCTCTGTAAGGGGTTAACTCCTTCCTCCACTATCCCTGATTCTGGGCTCTTTCAAAGCTGAATTTAAAAAATGTGCAAAATACCAGAAGTTCTGTAACCATGGAGGGAACTGAAGTTCTTCATCATTTTCAAAGTTATTTTAAAATTGCTTCTAAATAGAGAGTCAGTCATCTATTTTTGAAAGTGCATTCTTATTCATTTGCAAGGAATTATTAAACAAGGGTAATACAATGTCCTATGAACTGTTTCAGAATATGGACACATATTCTGAAGTGCAATTCATTTTTTATAGCCAGTGTAATTCTTATACTGAAAGCTGCCCAAGGTAGCTGTCCTAGACAAAGTACAGTCCGATCTCAGTACTAAAAATAGATGTAAAAATCCAGAGGCCTAAAGAGTTTAATTCAATAATGAATAAAAAGAAACTCCCACCATGATAAAGTAGGGTTTATCCTAGGAATTCGGTCAGGAAGTCTATTCATTTAATTCATCCCTTTGGTTTGCCTAGTGGCAGAGCTCAGCATCAAACATATTCCTTTCCAAAGGTTCCTGTGTGCCTGGTCCCTGACCTCAGGGGCTGCCCTGGAGAGAAGACACAGACAAATGAACAGGCTGTGTCCCAGTGAGCTCGGTGGGGAAAATAGGGAGGGCAGGGCAATCCTTATTTGTGATGTCAGGGCAAGAATTGGAGGAAGTGACCTTTCAGTTTCAGGGAGGGCGTGAAGGGAGATAAACCTGCATAAGGCTGCTGCAAGTTCAAAGGCCAGAAGGGGAGAGAGAGCAGGATGGACTGCTGGAGAGATACTGAGTCTACACCTTGGGCAGTTGGGCAGGGGACGTTCACCCCTCCAGTGGAGAATCCAGGTGAAAGTAGTGTGTGGGGAAGAGAGGCGGTGAGGTCAGTTGTGATGTGCTGAGGTTGGGTCTTTGAGACCATCCATCCCAGTGGAGACGGCCAGGGAGAGGTCTGAAGAGAGGAAAGACTGTTGCTTGCCAGGTGTGGGCAGGATGCACAGGGAAGATGCCGAGGGTGGGGGACACCAGAGGAAGAGCCCTCGGCTCTCCTGACGCTGTAGGTACAGACAGGGCAAGGGATGCGATCTGCTCCATAGTTGCTAAGAGGGTATCTCCTGGTTTTTAATAATCTGTGTGAACCAGTAGCAGATGGTAACATGACAACCAAAATTTTATTTAAAGGTGGAGAAAGAAGAAGCACATGTCCCCTAAAAGTGTTCTGCATAGCTAATTCTTAAGATGTTCATAGATGTCTACAAAGGAAAATAAAGAAGTTTCATGGTCAAATAAGTCTGGGAATGCTTGTAAAATGGAATAAAACAGACAGGTCTGACAAGCTTAATTTCTCAGAGACTATGGAAATGTAGATAATGAATTGGCAAGTTACTCAATTCCATTTCTCAACAGAACCTTTTTCCTCATGTAACCAACCTTCTGCAGAGATTGCTTTGGAAATGCCGCCCTCAGTGAGACAGTCACAGTAAAATTGGAAACAAGAAAGAGAACAAAACTTTGTTACCAAAGTTCTGGAAATTATAAACAATGTTGTATGAAATGAAACCTATGCTGAAAAAGTACAGATAAAATTAAATTGTTTGCTGGTCATTATGTGCCTGGAAAACACCAAATAATCCACTGTGAAACTTTTAGAGTTAATAAAAGATGCAGTGGCCTGGCCAAATATAAGCGAATAATACAGAAACCATTATTTCCTTTTGCCTTCTGACTTATTTCACTGAGCATAATCCCTTCTAGCTCCATTCATGTTCCTATGAATGACTCTAGTTTAAAACACAACAAAAACAAAAAGACAAGGACAAATTGGGGACACTTGGTGGGGAGGGGGGAGGGAGAGGGTTGAGGGCAGATAAAAAGCACAAGGGACTGAGGTGATGGTGCACCGGTGAAATGGTGGTGGGAAATCCATGGGACCACAATTGATGTCAAATATATATAAATAAAGAAGGGAAAAAATCAGTAATTCCTGTTTAAACCCATAATGCTCTGGTAGTAGAGATAATAGTGAGAGAAAAACTCTCTCTCCACAGTAGTAACCAAAAATATAAAATACCTGGAACAGACAACGATATCTTCAGGAAGAAACTTGCAGATTGTAAGTGATTAGAAGAAAATAAAGTGTAATGAAGTAAATGACTGAGACCATCCACGCCGGTGGAGACGACCAAGGAGAGGTCTAAAGAAAGGAGAGTTGTTGCAGGGGCTGGCGATAACTTGAAAGCCCTGAAACTAATGAAGAAAATAAAAATATTAATGAATATGTTGTTCTTGGTGGAAAGATTGGATATAGTAGAGATATGGGTTTTACCCAGACTGATAATTGGCAATTTGATGAAATGATTCTACAGTTCATCTAGAAACATAAATAGTTAAGATCAACTGGAAAAGCCTTGAAAGCCAAGCAAATAAAAAAGGGTTTACTTCAAACATCTTATAAAGTGAAACTAATCAGACTCATACTCCGTTTGCATAAGCATTAACAGATCAGTTAAGTTAAATATAAAGCTCTGAAAATGCCCCTCTCCTAGATTACGTAACATGTGACAAATACAGATGGGTGGTTATTAAGTGTTATAAGTAATTATATGACAAATACAAGTTTCATATAAGGTAAGTTAAATACAACATCATGAGTATATGCCAGTAAAAAACTCAGCTATTCAAAGTCTACCAATCAAAATGAAAATACTTGGTGTTCAGAGCTTCCTAAGCTTAACTCCCCTAGAAAGAATTGTAAATGGGAAGATAGGTATATTTAAATACTTAATATATAAAACTTCTCTTAAAAGACCTAATTAAAACACAAATCACAAGCACTAAAAACATTTGCAAGGTGGCAAAGACATCATACTACTTGGACAGTTCTCGTATATCACAGGAAAAACAGAGTTGGCAATGGAAATGACCAGTTAACAGAAGAAAAAATAGAAATGGCCAAAAAGGGAAACATATTTAACTTTACTATTGATCAAAGAAATGAAAGTCTGCCATTTTTTAAAAGATTTTTAAAAGCTATGCATACAAGAACTAGGGTGTAGGCAAGAGGTATGGGGGGGGGCGGTGAGAGGATTCACCAGAGACAGAGTGGGGAGCAGAACAGGCAGATGGACTGAAGTACACTGCTGAGGGGAGCAGCTGATGAGACACAAGATGTCTGCTGTGCCATGTGGGTCAGCCCTTGTTGCAGTAGCTGGTGATAGCTTGATAGCCCTGAGACTTTGACCCCTATGCCATGAAGGAGGCCTGTAAGTCTGCTGTTTACAGAATCAACTTTGTTAAGAATTAAGAAGGGGAATCACTGCTGATTTGGGTGGCACGTCCTGTGGGACAAGCACAAATGTGTACACATTTCTAGAAGAAATTAGTCGATGGTTATTCACTGTCCCCACTTCTATGGCTCCATCCCAGAGCAGTTATCAAAGCTGTGGACAAAGTTGTAGGAACAATGCAGTGGCCAAGGCCTCTTCTAATTGTGAACAGCTGGACACGATTTAAGATGTCCAAAAATAAGGGTCTAGTTAAGTCAGCCGTAGTAGTCTCTGTGGTAGTATCAGACTGCCAGTAGATCCCAGTTTCAAAACACATTACAGGGATATGGTTACAGCATAAAGTTTGTTTGTTTTTTTGGAAAAAAAAGGATGTGAATTTACAGTATGATCTCAAATTTGTGTACAAATATATACAGAAGGGACTGGAAGGAATACTGCAAGGAATGTGGGCAGTATTTACTTCTGGGCAGTGAGCCATGAATTTTTATTTTCTTCTTTGTACTTTACTGACTCTTCTTAATTTATGATCAGAATCATGTTCCTTTTTTTTAGCCAAAGCTGTGTATTCTTAATCGTGAAAAAGAATATGTTTTGAAAAAAACAAAACAAAACCAAACAAACAAAAAAACCAATTTAAAACGGCATAGTCCACATGCTCTTGTTCAGTCGACCTGTAGGACTCGAAGGATGGCCTGCGCTGCATGCTCTGTCATGCTCAGCATTTTTTTTCTGACTCGAAGGAGGACATAGAACGGCATCCTTGTGGTAGTTGGAGGTGGTCAGGAGGGATCTGAGTTCCTCTACCCTGAGGACACTGACCTACCTTTCCTGTGGCCGAGCCCACCATTTACATTCGTAGTGAACCTCTAGGCAAGCCCTCTTGGCTGTGCTGGCTGCCACAGGTACGTGGCCTGCATGTGATGCTGTGTCACCCAGGTGTGCAGGTACTCCCTTGCAGTCTTGGTTGGCCTGGCCTCTGATCCGCCTGTGCTGTCTCGTGGGAAGCTCTGATCTGCCTGGGCCATATTGGTACCCACCATGTCCCCTGTTTGCAGAAGGAGGAACAAGGAAAGTGGGCATCATCCCCTTTTCAGGTTGCAGTCTTCCTTCATGGGCACAGTGTGGAGAGATGTGCTGACTACGGTGCTGTGAGGAGCTCATGGCCAGTCGGGTGGCAGCTGGAGCCCATTGCGGGACATGGAACACTTCAGCAAGACCAGGACTAGTATAATGAAATCCAAGAGGCCACAGGGGACCAACATCCTCCTTGACTCCCTGACTTCATGTTGGGAAGGGTTTTGGGAATCCATGGTCAGGAGTTAAGCAGTAAGAACCAGGGGCTTGGCTCATGCTTTGAGAGCCAAATCCAATAACACCCCTTAGCCGCAGTGCACACTCAGCAGACTGGACCCAGACCTCTGCTGATGGCTTTGAAGGAGTCAGGCTAGAGGATATACTAGGCATGAGGCCTTGACCCTCCCGTGCCATCCCCAGTTCTCGGGACTCAGTGAGAGCCAAAGCATCTCCTGAAGCAAAGCTTACCCTATGCTCCGCTCACCTTCTCTGCCTGAATTCACTTGGCCCTTGAAAGCCTGTGGGCCTGAGTTGGGCCCAGTGAAGCTGTAACAGGGTCCATGGAAAGGCTGGTGCCCACTGACATCTCTTTGTCCCAGGGGATTCCAGAAAGTCACAGGGTCAGACCAATGCTCTGTCCTCCTCTGGCAAGTTGCTGGGCTGTGAGGTGGAGCAGGCCAGGCTGTGACTCTTAGTTTTCTAAGGAGGCAGAGCAGTGCTATAGCAGCATTAGGAGGCAGCTCTGGCGGCCACAATCAGGAGGGCCAGTGCTGGAGGGCTGACCTGCCGGGGAACGGCTGGCTGAGGCCCACCTGTGTCGCTGCTTCACTTCTGTTGTGTGCCGCAGGGAGCAGACTGTGGGAGGAGACAGGTCCTACTCACCTGGAGCCAGCAGACAACATGCAAAGTGACGTCCACGGAGAAGCAGCCGTGAGGGCGCAGGGCGTAGCACTTTGGTGCTAAAGGCCCATGACTATTTCAGCTGGCCCTCGAACAGCATGAGTTTGAATCCACTAATAGGTGGATTTTTTTCCAGTAAACATGGAACTGCATTTTCTCTTCTTTATGATTTATTAACGTTTTCTCTTCTCTGTCTTTATTGTAAGAATAGAGTATATAATGCGTGTACCACAATATGTGTTCACTGAGTGTTTATGTTATCAGTAAAACCTTCAGTCAACAACAGGCTGTCAGTAGTTAAGTTTTGGGGGAGTCAAAAGTTATATGAGGATTTTCGATTGCTTGGGGCAGAAGTTGTGTCCTTAACCTTTGTGTTGTTTAAGGCTAAACTATCGGTCAGTATAAAATGTAAAATATATTTTATTTTAAAGGAATGATTAAAAAAGGAAATGCGGCCAAAACCAAGATATATGAAAATGCCATTCCTGGCTTTATTTTATTAAGTTCCATAAACATAACATCAGGGGGCCTCCCTCGTGGCACAAGGGGTTAAGCACCACACTGTGAAGCACAGCACACAGCCACTGCAGCGGGAGTTTGATTCTGGGCCAGGGAGGGGACCCGGAGGTGCAGCAGACCTCTCCTGTCTCCCTCGCTGCTCCCTTCAGCATCCCCATCTGCCTGTTCTGCTCCCTACTCTTTCCCTGCTCCCCATTCTGTCTCTCTTACCCCCAACACTTCTGGCCTGTTCCCCATTCTTGTATGTATCAATAAATCTTAAAAATACTCTATAACCTCAGACCGTCATCTCGCTCTAGAAGTTCTCCATTTCCGCACTCACAGTGGTGCCCTGCTCACAGGCTCCACTTTGCCCAGCCCTGCGTGTGAGACGCTGTTGTCAAGTCTCTGAGGGGCATCCTGGGAAACAGAAGGAGACTTGGCCTGGAGCAGCTGCTGCAGGCAAAGCCTGGCAGTGCTGGGCCTGCCTGCTCTCCAGGGCGGCAGCACGTGTCCCGTGAAGTGAACAAGGTGACTTCAGTGAACAGATGAGCCTGGGGGGAGGGTGGTGGGAGGAGGAGATACCCTGGCCAGAGTGGCGAAGCAGGTGGCTCCCAGCCAGAATCTGAGAGGCCAGAGGCCCACCTTTGATGCGAGAGGGAACGGACTCTGCATGTTTCAGAAGAAGCCAGTTGGGGCTTCTGCTGGGGCTCTGGGAACGGAGTTGTGCTCATGCTGTTTTTTTCTGAGCTGCTCCTCAGGGAACCACATTTTCTGTCAAGAAGTGAGGGTACCATCTCTGTAAGGATTTAAGCCTGGCAAACCAAGTACCTATAGCCAGGACCCCTGCAAAGATAGGGGTCTTAGCCCCCTAAAGTTGAAGAGTGTCTCTGGGGGACTAATCTGAGGCTGATACCCAGACTTGGAGCAAAAAGAGACCCCAGATACACAGACTGTTATTTATTCCAAGTGTTGATGGAAATAGACTGGTTTCTCCAACTCTGTGCTCCCCTCACCTTCCAGTGCTTGTCCCCAGGCCTCATCAGGAATAAAATTGTGTGAGTGATATGTTGTTTGTCTTCTAGCTTATGAGAAGTCTTGAGTTATCACAAGTTTTTCCTAAAACAACATTTTCTGCACTCCTTAAAAAAAAAACATAGCTAAAGAAAAAAGATTATCTTATTTTATACAATATGCCATCAGCCAGGGAGCAGAACATCGGCAACACTTGAGGGTTGCATAGCAACTGGCTTTTCAATTGATTTTTTGAGGAGGCACCAAAGCTACTGAACTGTTCTCATTTTAAATACTTCCTTGGATGATGAAAATCAAAGCAAATGGAAATCAGAGACTTGGGGACAATCAGAGAAGAACATGAGGTATCTTGTGACAGAGCAGGTCAAGTCAAAACATGGGATGCATGTAGGGATGTTTCAGTGTTGGAGGTGAAAGATTTGAGAGATTTTGACTGAGACTTCTATAGGAAGGTGAGAACGGGGCTGCAGGTAAGGACTCAGTGAACTGTGTATCCACACCCTCACTCCCTGCTCTGCACCCCAGCTCCAGCTTCCCTGTCTGTATACGAGGGGCAGTGCAGGGGATTTGAAGCACACCATGCTTCCCTCCAGGGACAGCCCGCCATCTCCCTGAAGTCTGGATCTCAATCCCCTATCAGATAGGGACCGGGCATGGTAACCATCTCCTGGTCATCCTCTTGAGCAGCACCAGCCAGCTGTGTCTGTTTTGCAGAGAAGGAGCTTTGGACAGTAAGGTGGACTAGTCTAAGGATACAGAGCAGAGACAACTGAGCAGGCCTCCAACCCCAGGGCTCCTTGATGCTCAAGTGAGCTCCACTTACCATCTGCTCATGCCCTGGCCAGAGGCTGGAAAGACACGAAGTCTAGGGTAGTCTGACACACTGTACTACACAGGCCCATTGCCAGTGAGATTCTGGGGTGACCTGCCGCCAGGATCCCATTCTGCTTTCCTGCTGTCTTCTTGCCTGAAGAAGGGAAACGCATAAATAATTCAGCTGATTGGAGAGCAAACAATGGAAATGTCAGAATGCAGTGATTGGAAAAGAACTTTCTGTGCAGGTCTTACTTTACTTACTTAGAATGGGACCCCAGAGATTGTGTCTGGTCTCCAGGGCCCCTGGCCCCTGTGCCTGGCACAACTGCACAACTCAGTGGTAACAGGGAGGGGAACAAGGTGGCTACCACCAAGTCCAGCACCAGTGCTGCTGTTCTCGTGGTAACAGCGCCACCTGGTGGCCACTTAGGCCTTCACCCTTCCTTTCCAGTCCATCCTGCAGGCAGAGAGGTGGCCCCTGAATTGGAACTCCCCAGCTTCCAGGTTTACTTGCACCTCTTTCTAGGTGGATTGGGGGTGAGTTATTGAAGTTGTCTGAGATGCTGTTCCTCATTGGGAAAATAGGATAACAGCACTTATATTTTAGGGCAATTGTACAGTTTAACTTTATGATGTATGGTAAGTCCCAGTCAAGTGAGCCCCATAATGGTCCCCAGCCCAGGATTCAGAGATGTCCCATCTTCTGCAAAAACAGCAGGGTCTGCAAACCCACTGCATCTCACTCTGGACGACCAGAGCCTGTGGCCCCTGGGAGGAGGAAGGTTCGCAGCTGGGTCAGCAGCCACCTCCTTGCTGAGCCCAGAGTGCTGCTCCTGGGAAGCTGGAAGCGGCGGCCCAAGGCACACACAGGGTGCCCAGCCAGCATGGGCTGGGTGGGTGGAGTCATGCAGAAGACTCCTGCTGAAGGCATGTAGGTGGCCAGGAGGAAAATGCCTCTCATAACTGGCAGGATTTGCAGCCTGCCACAGGGAGCTGGTGTGAGAATCTATCTTTTTATTAGTTAATTTGTTAACTTTCTTACATCATTGTCAGTTTTGGTACAGTATGGGATGGGGAGAGAGAAGGGTCAGGGGAGGGGAGGGAAGATCATAAGGGGCATGGATCACATGAAAGTCTTTCTTAATTGAAAGAAATAGCTCAGCCTCTTTCCATCCCTTCTGAAAGAGATATAGAAGGAAAAGTGCATGCATCTACTCTCCTTGCATAGCTCAAGTGCTATGATTCATGATAAAGACGTGGAATGGTGATACCTAGAGTGTCTGAGGGAAGAGAGAGAGGATGAGCCAGTTGGCACACGAGGGAGGAGGTGCCTCTAGAGCCTGAGTGATCCACTGAACCCAGACCTTCCTCTTGGCCTCAGACTTGTCTGGTACCCCGATATCTCTGTTTTGATGTCTCGGTGAGGAGCCCTGGGAGTGGCCCTTGGGAACTTGGAGGAGTCATTCAAGGAGAGGAAGGACCTAGGATGTAGGAGGCAGGAGCTCATGGGTGGTTCCTGTGGGCTACCATGAGGCTACTGCGTGTGTTGGCCAGTTACCAGTCCTTTGAACCTCTGCTCCTCCACCCTAATTTGGGGTCCAGGCCGGCTGTGGGCAGGGCCAGGCAGACCACCTGATCTGACCACCTAGAGGCTGCATACACAAGTGTGAGATCTGAGAGGGCTCCCCAAAGCCTGAAGCTGCCAGCCCTAACACCTCTCTTTCTTATCTCCTGCCTCCCTGTGGTTCTCACTCTGCACCAGCCATGTCCCCCATCCCCTCTCTTCAGGTTCCTTTCTGGTTTCTCCTCCTTCCTCACTGAAGCAGAAGGTGCTTCAAATTACACATGGGCTGGTGTAAGGTCAGGGCTTAGGATGATTGTGGATACCTCACACCCTCCTGAAATCTTCAGGTCCTGTGAGTACAATGACCCCAGCTTTCTGTTTCTCTGTGCCCAGATGGGCCAGAATTTTGAGAAAGTTGACAAAGAGACATGAAAGAGAGTTAGCAAGTATAAGCAACTCCACATCTTGACTGATAATCACTCTCTCAACTTCTTGAGGTTCCTGGAGCCAAGGACATGGCCACTATTTGCTAAGATCCGCTGCCCCAGGACAACCCCACCCTGATTTAGCCCTTCTGCTTGGGCAGCCTCCTCAGAACCCAAAATCCAGGAAGAAATGACTCCCAGATAACTGCTCTGGACCCCAAAACATAAATTCCCATGCATTTAGAGAACACAAATGGCAGATTGTCTTTTTTTTAGAATAAATTAAGGAAAGACAAGGCAGGAACAAAACGCAAGTCAATATTTTACTTCATTATCCTGCCACAGCAGCAAAATCACTTTGGCTGCCTGGAGGAGCTTGGGACTTGACTGAAGTGGGAGGAAGGGCACATCTGGTAGCTGAAGACCTTTAGCTAAGAGTTCTCAAACTGGTGACCTGGGGGGATGTATTTCATTTTGCCCACATAACTTACTTTAACTTGAGTTAATGTTTACTCTGAGGTAGGCTTCTTTGTCAAAGCCAGATTTAAAGATTGAGCCAAGAAATCCAATCTGGCAACTTTGTGCCTTGTTCTTCATCCCACCAATAGACTGATGCTGAGTGTCCTTGCCCTTCAGCTATGCAAGGGCTGCTAGGTTTGTTACAATCCTCACTGCTCCTTATTGCCCTTACCTTCTTTAGCATAATAGGAAAATATTGCTGTGTGCTCTTATCCTTCCTAATGTGGCCAAATAACACTTCTTTTCTTACAACCAACCTGCATCACTGACTCATGTCACCCACTTTCCTAGTCGACACATGGGATTGCAGGATGCTCCTCGTATTCCTATAAGCACCCCTCAGCCCCAGCACATGCGCCTCTCTGTGTCCCCACCTGCTGGTCCTCACCCTCTTTCACCTGGGCTCCTGCATTTGGCTGTGTCCCCTACTTCATGGCCTTTCTTCTGCTCTGTGCCTGACATGGGTCTGCTTCTCTGCTTGGACTTCTGATGCCTCAAAGATGTGGTCAGAGCCTTTCTCTCACTGGCGTGGGGTATACTAGCTGCGCCTTACGGACCAGCCACTGAGTTTCATCTGCCAGCCAGCACTCTTGGTGGGGTTCGGATGTTGTCCGCCTACCTTCCCCTCCCTCCCAGGAGGAGGCACATCCATTTCTGAGGTCTTCTGCAGCTGCAAGGGTGAGGAGGACGGTGATGTAAGTGTCCCGTTGTCAGTAACACCAGTCCATCAGCCCTCACAAGGAGGAATTTCCTGACACAGAAGTGGGGTGCCTAGCAATGCAGGAGGCTGCTAAATAGCCTCATGACCCTGCCTCCTTGAATTCACTCCCTAGTGTAGCTCCCGCCTCTCAAGTATGAACCTGACCAGACTCCTTATTAAAAGACCGGCTTCTGTCTTGGATTTGTACTCTCTTGCTGTCCTCCGCCATCTGCGGTGGGAAGTACACAGGTAGCCGGGCAGTGTGGCGAAGAACCGTCTGTTCTGTAGCTGGTGTGGGTTCCACCCAGTAGCCACAAGTTGTATGAGGGAACTGATCTTCCCCAAGGAGTAACTTCAGAAGGGACCACAACCTCTCCTCAGCAATCTCAAGAGACCTTAAACCAGAGCTAAGTTGCTTTTGGATTTCTGACCCACATAAACCATGAGAGATAGGATGGACATTCGGAGTTTGTTAGGCCATAAAGTTTCGGAAGAATTTGAAACACGGTAATGGTTAATGAACAGGCCCCTGGGGGACTGAGTGAACCAGGCAGGGCGTCCACTGCAGACACCAGCAAGCCACCTCCTCCCAACCCGGGGCCTTGCTTTCTCTGTGTTGGTTTCTCTCTCAGCTGGCCTCTCCCTCCATAGTGGTGATGGCTCCAAACTCTCCAGGGTCACACCTTTCCAACTTCTTTCCAACCCACTTTGGACCAGGGCCTGAGAAGATGCAGAACTGGGACTGGTCAGCCCTGAACCCTCTCACCCTGTGCCTGGGTCACACCCAGATCATCAGGAGGGGAGGTTTTACCAAAGTGGGCCTGGGTTGCTGTTGGCAGAAGCGCTGTAAGTCAGGATTTTGTCTGAAGATCAAATATGTATTTCTAGTGGATACTGCTAATAGATATTTTTTTTAAAGATTTATTTATTTATGCATACAAGCACTGGGGTACAGGCCAGAGGTGTGGGGGGTGAGAGGATTCACCACAGACAGAGCGGGGAG
>JAGFMF010011424.1:282567-296898 GCA_019455555.1 Galemys pyrenaicus | reverse complement strand
TCCCCTCTCTGGCCGGCAGCAGGGATCGAACTCGTGCTGCAGTAGTTGCGGTTTGCTTCATAGTGCGTTGCTTAACCCACTGCGCCACCAGGGAGGCCCGCTAATAGATATTTTTAACATTTGGTCATAGGATGGCCAAATATACATCTTATAAGTCATAATACTGCAGGACGTAGTCTAGGCAAGGGGTTGAATACAGACTTTGGTTTCAGGCTGCTTAGCTGTGCAACCTGTGAGAAGTAACTTGACTTTTCTGAGTCTCAGTTTCCTGCCTCTCAGGGTGGTTGTAAAAAGTGAAATCCAGAGTAAATGCCAGTCATGGAGGCAAAGCAGGCTGCAGTGCGCACTCCTATTGCCAGCCTCGTTGTTGGTTTCTCCCAGCGACTTACTATCCGTGGTTAACATAATTATGTGACAGAATTATCTTTTCGCCCCCATTCTTAGTATGGCTCTTTTGCTGTGGCAGTTCCTCCTCTCCTCCAGTTGTGTTGTTTTTCTATAAATACCTTCAAATACAGGGAAAACAGAGTTATCTCCTGTTCTCTGCATTAGCATGCCACATTGGAATTTTCATATCTCTTGCTCTGGATCCTACAGACTGTGTTCTCTTTGTGGTGAGGTCCATAACGCATTTACCTCCTGTCAGGATCTGCACAGACTAGGCATCTGATTGCCTACAGGGACCTTGGAGATAGGGTGGAGTGGATGAATTATTTGAGGACTTCTGTGATCTCAGAGTGTTGTTTCCACATTTTACCCAAAAACTGCAGTGACTGTGTGATAACTCACACTGGCATGTAAGGCCAAAGAGCATTCTCATCCAGAAATATGGAGCTGAGTGGGAGGTGGGTCCTGAGGGTTACTAGACTACATGCCGCCTGACCAGGTCCCCAAGATAGGGTCAGCCCCCAGCTGGTCCAGCTAACACTGACTCTTCCCTCCCATCTCTCCTGCTCCCTGCAGTCCATGAGCCTCATTGAGATTGGGAACCCCTCTCAGAGCCTGGAGAATGTTTGCCGCTGGGCCTATCTCCAGCAAAAGCCAGACACAGGCCACGATGAATACCATGACCATGCCATCTTTCTCACACGGCAAGACTTTGGACCTTCAGGCATGCAAGGTGAGCCTCTCCCCTGTAAGGGCACAGAGAGGAGGGAAGCTGGGTGGCAGCCTTGACCTAGGCCATGAGAGGTGTCAAGGTAGGAAGGGTTATGGCCACCTCAGCCAGATGAAACCAGTAAGTGAGTCTCTAGTTCTAGAAAACCATCAGGGATCCTGCCATTTCCCTGAGGAAACGTAAGGAAATCAGAGGTGGTGAAATGGGTGGTTTGAGGTAAATTTCGAGTTGTTTTCTCCATATCCCCTCAGTTTTTAAAAAACAAATTTGAGTTTCAACCTTTAGAATTTTGTAGATTTTTACTTAAAAATTTGAAACTGACTCATCTGATAGAAGAAATTGACATTCTACAATCACTATTGAAGATTTTAATATACACAGTAGTACTTGACAGAGCAACATGCAAGAATATCAGTAAGGTCACAGAAGATCTCAATTAAGCAGTTTGACCTAATCGGTAGCCAACCGACATTTAGACAACTCGGGTTGGAACTGTGAAGGGTTACCCTAAGTGATTTTCTTGGAAACAGATGATGAAAACTTATAGTGTCAGTAAATACAGTAGAGTACTCTAAATGTGCTTTCTCTTCCTTTTGCTTTTCTTAATTATACTTTCTTTTTCTAGATTACTTTATGTAATACGTGTAACATACAAAATAGGTACTGATCAACTCTGTGTCATTAGGATTCCAGTCGCTAACAGGCTATTTGTAGTGAAGGATTGGAGAATCAAAAGCCGTATGTGGGTTTTTGACTGAATAGAGTCTTGACTTGTGTTGCTAAAAGATCAACTGTATAAATAGTAGAATACACTGTGTGTGAGTACTAGTGCACCTGAGAGGACGCGCTCTAGGAATACAGCATGAAACTGTACCAAACAAACTCTGCATGGCCACAGAGAAATAGTAACAAAGTGTATAGATTGGAATCACTCAGAAATGGTTCCCTGACCATACTGAAATAGACAGGTAATTTGAAAAATTATGAATGTTTAAAAATTCAACAACATACTCAAATAATCCAGGTTTCAAAGAAGAAATAACAGTAAATGTCAGGATGTATTTTAAACTGAATGATAATGATAATATGTCATATCAAAACATGTGACTGTAACTAACATAGTGATTAGATTGATATTTTGTAGTGTTAAGTGCAATTGGTAGAAAAAAGTCTGAAAAGTCATCATATGAACTTCTGTTTTAAAAAATAAAAAATGATGCAAACTAAAATTAACCAAAATAGAATAAAATTATAAAGATAAGAGCAGGATTGTTACATACACAACATTGTAGGGAATACTAGGGAACAATAATAGGGAAAATCAACAGAACCAAAATTTGGTTCTTTGAAAAACCCTTAGCAATACTAAAATAAAGAAAGAAAATAAAATTAACTAAGATCAGAAATATAAAAGAGACATTGCAAATTCTACTATTAAAAAAACAATAAGATAATCAGGAGGTATTTTGAATAGCTACACATCAATAAATTTGTCAGTATAGATAAAATGTACAAATTTCTTGACAAAACATAATTCTGAGAAAAAAATGCAAAATCTGAATAGTCTCACATCAACTAAACATAATTAAGGTATAATTAATTGTCTTCCTTCAAAGTAAACTCCAGAACTTGACAGTTTCCCTAGAGAATTCTTCCTAATTTTTATTTTTATTTTTATTATTTTTCTAAAGATTTATTTATTTGTGCATACAAGAGCTGAGGTACAGGCCACAGTCGCAGGAGGTGAGAGGATTCACCAGAGATAGAGTGGGGAGCAGAAGAGGCAGATGGACTGAAAGACACTGCTGAGGGGAGCAGCAGGCAAGACAGGAGAAGTCTGCTGCGCCTAATGGGTCCCCTCCCTGGCCAAGGATCAAACTCGCACTGCTGTGCTGCGGATGCTTCACAGTGTGGCGCTCAACCCACTGTGCCACCAGGGAGACCCCTTCCCCTAATTTTTAAAGGAAGAATAACATCAATAATAAACAAACTCCTACAAAACAAAAACAGAAGGAAAAATTTTCCGACTAATTTTGTGAAACCTGCATGACACTGACATCAAAATCTGAGAAGGCCATTAGAAGGGAATTATTACCAACTAACCTCTCTCACAAATCCAGACACAGATCTCCAAACAAAATGTTAACAAACCATAGCCAGTGCTACATAAAAAAAGGAACTATATTACAATGAATTCGGGTTTATTCTAGGAACTCATTGTTAGTTTAACATTTGAAAACCTATCATTGTAACTTATGATATTAACAGAATAGAAGATGTATGTGATCATCTCAATTGACCCAGAAAATGTATTTGACAAGATCAAGGTCCATTTATTCAGAAACTTTATTGAACTAGGAATAGAATAGATCTATTCCTAAAGAATAGATCTATTTGTATATGTAAAGTACATATACAAAAAACCTATAGCAAACATCATATAAATGGTGAAATGTTATAAGCCTTTCTCCTGCACCAGAATGAATCAAGAACACTGCTGTTCCCACTTCTCATCAACATTATAGTGGAGGTGCCAGCCAGTGAAATAATACAAGGAGAAAAATAAAATGATAAGGATCTGAAAGGAAGACATGAAACTCATTTGTAGCTTATGTACTCGTGTATTTAACAAATCCAAAGGAATCTACAAGTAAATTCTTAAAAATTATCAAGTAATGCTGGGTATAATGCCAGTATACAAACTCTAATGACTTTCTATGTTCTAATAATACATTGTGTTAAGCCTGACAATATATGACCAAGACCTAGAATAAAAAAACATAAAAAATTTGTACAGAAATTATAAATTACTCTGTCAATAAAGGATATACGATGCTCATGGACAGGGAAACTCACTATTGTGAAGATACCAGTTTTCTCTAATTGAACTATAGTCAATACAAGTGCATTTGAGTGCAAGTTCAGTTCTAACAGAATATTTTGAAGATATTGCTAGTTGATTCTAATGTTTATATAGAAATGCAACAGGTTAAGAACAGGCAACAACTGGAGAAAATAAATTATTCACTACTTATAAAAGGAGATAGTTAAAAGGTATAATTTTTGTCCAAAGATTAACAAATAGATCATTAGAATGGAATATGGAGTGTAGAACTGAACTTAGTACAACTACTCAATGTATTGCAAAGGTAGTACTGCAAGACAGAAGGGAAAGGTGGTCTTTTAAAAAAGTGGTGTTGAGTCAGTTGAATGTCCAAATTGGGAAAAAGGCCTGATACCTTTACTTTACTCTGTATAAAAACACGCCATTTGTGGATGCTTTAGGACTGTATAAAAAACCCTACATGTGAATTTTAGGTCTAGTTATGAAAAGTGAAATAATAAAACTTATTGAAGATAACATAGGAAAATATCTCTGTATTTCTAGGAAAAGAGGAGATTAAAAAGGATTATCTGCAATGGAAAATAAAGAGTACCATATAACATTAAAACATTTGGTTACTTGAAGGCACTATTAATCCATTGGGGGAAAATATTCATAATACATATATCCAATACAGAACTTAAGTCTGAAATAAATGAATACTGATAAATCGATGATGGTGTATACCAGTGTGTGGGCGTCTCCTGCTGTACCAGCTGAGGACAGTTGACTCTCTGGTGAGGGTCAGAGGATTGGGACCTCCAATGAGAAGCACCACTCAGGTGTTAGACCAGGGCCCCCAATTCAGGCAGGGCCATGGGTCTAGCAGCTGGAACAGCCTTTGTCTCTTCCCAGGGTACGCTCCCGTCACTGGGATGTGCCACCCTGTCCGCAGCTGCACCCTCAACCACGAAGATGGCTTCTCCTCAGCTTTTGTGGTGGCCCATGAAACCGGCCATGTGTAAGTGGTGTGAGTGCCCTTGTCATCTGGGGAAGAGCATGACTTGAAGGACCCCTCTGCCCTGAGAGGGACATACATGATCTGTGTGTGATGTTCTGACCTCCCTGCGCTTCACAGGGCAGGCCTGAGGTCTGCTTTCTGCTGAGAGCACAAATCAGAGAGAAAATAGCTAGGAACAGGCAGGAAGTAGGGGCCTTCCACAAATTATGTCATTCAAGCCCCTGGGCAAGTGTCTCCTTGGCCTGCTTTACAGATGAGTACCCAAGGCACTAGGAATGTTACTCATGATGCAGAGCTGGGGGTGGGGGTGGGAATGGGAGGCATCACTACGTGGCCTATGTGTATGCACCTCCCATGAAGCCCACCTGAAACTTGGAGCTGGACACAGGCCCCTGGGTCTGTTCTGGGAGTATGTGGCAAGGGTATCCAGATAGTTGGAACTGCTTCACCCTGGTAGTTGAGGGTGCTGCCGCTGGATGCCTTCTCTCTAGGGTGCCCTGGCTTTAAGAATCCATTGTGTCTGACTCAGAGCAGACCAGAACAGCTCAGGTCGGGGATTCCAGGACGGAGAGTTTCGGAGGGGTCCTCCCAACCTTTAAGTGGGGTTGAGCTGACAGGTCAGTGTGGTCAGGTGAGTGTCCAGGAAGGTTGCCTTGGCTCCCCACAGGCTGGGCATGGAACATGACGGGCAAGGTAACCGCTGCGGCGACGAGGTGCGGCTGGGCAGCATCATGGCGCCCCTGGTGCAGGCAGCCTTCCACCGCTTCCACTGGTCCCGTTGCAGCCAGCAGGAGCTGAGTCGCTACTTGCAGTGAGTACACCTCACATTCCTCGAGGGCAGCCCCCAATTTTTCAGGTCAGCTCCAATAGGGCACCTGTCCAGTGTGCCTGGGCCATCTGCCCTGGGGCCCTCCAAGCTGAGGCGCAGGGAAATGAAAGAGACTTGCAGGAGGCACACCTAGGAGCTGAGTCTGGTGTCGAGAGGAGGCCTGGTGTCAGGGAGGGGCTAGGCCTTGAATGGGATGTGGGCCACTGCACCGTTCGTGGGCTTCCCACATCCCTGGGATGTGGCTGATCAGGCCCTGGGGAGCCCATACCAAAGGAAACTGAGGTAGTACAGCTGAGGGCTGGGGTGTGCAGGCAGACCCACCACCACTGCTCCACAGGGGACCTCAGCTTCTTCACAGGCTGGAAGGCTAGTCCTACTAAAAGCTGCTGTGGCACCTTCTCCTCTCACAGCTCCTACGACTGCCTGCGGGATGACCCTTTTGCCCATGACTGGCCGGCGCTGCCCCAGCTTCCAGGGCTGCACTACTCCATGAATGAGCAGTGTCGCTTTGACTTTGGCCTGGGCTACATGATGTGCACCGCGGTGAGTGTCAGAAACTGTGGCACCTAAGGGAGGGTTGTGTGAGGAAACCTGCCTGGGACTTGGCTGGCTTCTCCAGAGGAAGAGACTGGTATTAGGATGACTTCCCAGGGCAGGGTAGTGTAGTATTCCAGAATGGCAGCTGGCAGCATCTCCCTCCACACCTTCCATTCACACCTGGTTGGCACCCAGAGCCCACTGGTGAGTTCAGACATGGTCCTGCACAGGAAGCACGCGGGTGACAAGGGGGTTGGCAAGGGGCTATGGGGGTCTGGTGAGGTCCAAGTGTTACCTGCTTCTGCCTGTCAGTTGAGAGGGCTTCCTGGAGGCAGAAGTAAGTGGGAGGAGAGGACATTCCAAAGGCTTGAATCACATGTGCAAAGGCCTAGAGGTGAGGGAACATAGTATACAGAAGAGCAACCAATTTTGTTCCCTAGGATTAAGTGCACTATCACAGCCATCAGCAGGGGCTTTAATCATCAGAATTGTTTGTATCTGCTGATCGAGGCCGCCACCCTATGTGGAGAGCCAAGGCAGCCTTGCTGGACCCTCACTTGGCCACAGCTTGGCCACAGACAACTGGCAAAATATTTAGTGTCTATAAGTGTCTGATTTGGTTGTTATCTCAACTATATGAAGGGAGTAAGCAAAGTGTTCCCATTTTGCAGATAAGGAAACTGAAGCCTGAGAGGTTAGGTAACCTGCTTCACACAATGCAGTGAGCAAGCCATAGACCCAGAGTCCCATGCAGGTGGGCTAGCTTCCTGCATGAATGCCAATGGAGGGTGCAGGCTCTACTCTCATGGCGATGGGGAGCTCTAGAAAGATGTGAGGGAAGGAGTGGCTATATTTGTGTTTCAGCTGGATCCTTTGGCCACTCCTGGAAGAAGGGTTATCAAATAGGAAGCAAAGGCCAGAAAAGAGTTGACTGTGGGCCAGAGGACAGAGACCAAGGCTGGAGCAAGGGCAGGCCCATGGAGTAGAGGGAGACCTTTAGGGCTTTACAGGTAGGGTCCACCACAGATCGTGATAGCTACCCTCAAGTGCAGCTGCCTTGACCAGAGGGACACCTTTCCAATCCTCATGCCAGGCATTCTACCTCCTGGCTGCTGAGGGTTGCATTGTCCATGGACCGGAGCCTGAGGCCCATCAGCCCACAGGTGTACAAAGCACCCTCGCTCTACACTGGAGGTTGTTACAGCCCCAGAATCATAGGGCGCTCAGGGTCCCCACCAGCTACACAGGCCCATCACAGACGGCCAAGCCATGCCTGATTCCACAGCTGTCCAAGAGACCCTGGGGGCCAGGAAGACAGCCATGAGTAACTCCAGCAGTGAGAGGCAGCCAGTGCTCTCTTTCAGTTCCGGACTTTTGACCCCTGCAAGCAACTATGGTGCAGCCACCCTGACAACCCCTACTTTTGCAAGACCAAGAAGGGCCCCCCCTTGGATGGAACCATGTGTGCATCTGGAAAGGTGAGTGGGGGCAGAGAGCACACACTGTGAAATGCACGGATCTCCAGGGAAAGACTGCAGTGTGGGCAGTTGGGGCTGGGGCCTTTCTCAGGGAACCCCCCCACCCCTTCCACCCCCGCCTCCTTTATAATTCCCTACACTGATGCAACAAAGTTGCTGCCCTGCACTCCCAATTCATAATTTCTTCTGTCAGAGCAAATTTGATACCTTAAAGTTCTTCAATGTGCTTCAGGTACCCCATTCAGGAATCCCCCTCTTTTAAGAGCACTTTTGGGATTCCAACTGCCTTTTGTCCTTGCCTACCGAGTGACTTGCTACCTCACACTGAAGCCAGCATTAGGGTCTAGTGGTCCCTCTGTTCCCAAGACCCATTGTTTGCCACAGTTGCACAGATTTGTCCATTGAGGTGACTCAGTGGCTGTTTAGCTGCCTGGGACGCACTCCTACCTTCCTGCAAAGAGGGCTTCTCCCATCCGGTTGTTCCTTCCAGAGCTCCAAGTCTGATTCTGAAAGGTTTCGACGAGAGCAACCACCTACTCCTCGGCCAGTAACTTGCGAGGGTGCTGGCTTATGCAGATGAGCCTAAGGCTAGGTCATTGTGCAAAGGGCTCTGATGACCATTCAGACCACCACAAGCAGAGTGGACTCCAGCCCACTCCAATGTCAGGTGTAGAGAGGCCCCGACTCATCTATGTCTTCAGTGCCTTAACCTTAGGTCTTAAATTCTGCCTGATTTTAGTCGCTGGTGGAGTCTTTTACAGATATAGATCCCTAGGTCCACCCTTGAGGTTTTTGATATGGAGTAAGGATCAGGAATTATTTGGGCTTTTTTAAAAGTTAGGATAAATTTCATACCACATAAAATCTACCATTTTAACCACTTTTAAAGTGTGTGACCAGTGCATTCACCATGTTGGGCAATTGTGACCACTATCTAACTTCACAAATTTTTTGCCACCCCCAAAAAGGAGACCCCATTAAGCACTGGTTTCCTATCCCCCTTCTTTGTCTAGTACTTAGCAACTACTAATCTGCTCTCAGGTTCTATGGGTTTGCTTGTTCTGAAATTTCATATAAGTGGAATCACATAATATGTGACCTTTTGTGCCTGACTTCTTTCACTTAATGTTTGCAAGTTTCATCCATGTTGTGCCATGTATCAGTGCTTGGTTCCTTTTTTATGGCTGAGTAATACTCCATAGCATGGATATACTACATCTTATTTATCCATGCAGCTTTTACCTATGGCTGTGTGATTACCTTTCATCCCACAGGAACTGTGATCACTAGAAGAACTGAGCTCCAAAATGCCCACACCCAGACTGGTCCCCTTTTTCTTTGGGTATAGTAGGGCTTGGCAAGAAAATTTGAATTACCATAAAGCCAACAGAGGAAGAGAAAATTGCCACTGAAAAGATAGTTTGTTTCTCATGCACCACAGAAGCAGGGGTCACAACACATGAGGTCTGATCCGGAAACAAAGGGTTGGGTTCTCAGGGAAATCCCTGGCCTGACCACTCTCCTCACTCCCTCTGGTGGTGGGATCTTTGGTGCATTTAGTCCCACAAAAACAATTGCCATTTTATATATTCCTAAAACAGAGTCATGCTAATTGAGGGTGTGGTACCAAAGCTCAGCTCAGCCTGACCTAGTTCAGAAGGAGCACAACTTGAAAGCTGACCTGGATCAGGACCTTTGGGCCCATGGGGGCTGGAGGTGGGATCAGGGGAGAGAGGAGCAGAGAGACCATCACCAGGATGACTCTTTGGCTCCTCTGTCTCTGTCTTGCAGTTACAAATAGTCTTGTATTTGGAAAGTAGTTGTCCCTTATTTCCCCCTTTCCTGCAAGAAAAACTAGTGAGACAGGGGAGTTGAGAGGAAACAGGGGATAAGTTTGGTCGTGTTGGCGGACTAACAGGTCATCTGGCAATAGTGTCCCAGGGTCTGGATCCCGGCTCCTTGCAGGAGTTTGCACAGAGTGCAGGCTCCGGTCACAGCTGCCTGGGATTCTTATTTTCCACACTCTGCAGCAGGTCATCCCAGCACATCCTCCCTTCTTGGCCGCTGCTGTGAGTCACATCCTGACTCGCTCAGTTTTAGGCATCCCCATTTCTGAGAGCTCAAACAATCTGTGTCTGTATTTCCTACTAAAACAACCTGGAAGGAAGGAGTGGGACATACAAGTGTCTTCACGAACTCCCGAGGAGGACTACTTCAGAGACAAGTGCCTGGCCAAAGCTGCCATGCGGCCCCTGTATCCTGCCTCCTACTTCCTCGTGGTTGAGAACTGACAGGTAGCCATGATAGCAGGTACAGGCAAGGTCTGGGCATGGCAGTTTAAGTCCTAGGTTCCTCCTTTCTCATTGTGATCTCGAGCCATCTTCTTTCCTTCAGCAAGTGACCTTAGTGTCCAACTCACCGATCCTCACACCAAGCTCCTAGCGTCTGGTACCTGCTGGGGACATGCTGGTGGGTGGACAGAAACCCAGGACAGCAGGAATTCCAAAGTGCTAACAGTGCACTGCCTGCTAGAGGGCTTTCAAATCAACCCAAGAGATCTCTTGCCCTTGCATGGTGCATGGTGCTGTCTGTAGTACCCATCCCGTGAGGTAGGCCCTGTCAGATTTGTCCCCTTGTTATGTGATGGGCTCAGAATTTGCTCCAGATCAGTGACTGGTCTCTAAGTCAGTGTTGGCTAGGGGCACCAAGGCTTACACATTTTTCATGCTTAAACCTCTTTAGCAGAGGAAAAAGTTGTAAGCACTTAAATGTTGTTCATAAAACATTTTAACAACATTAAACATGTGTCTCTTACAATAACACTGAGATATCAGTGCATGAAATTGTTCATTTGAGTACTGATACTATGGTAAGTGTTCACAGTCATCCAGGAGGAAACACACCAGTTAGCCATGAGTTACTTAACAATGCTTCAGCCAGCGGTGGGCCAGATGCATGACCGCAGCTCCGGCAGACACTGGGCTGCGCCATCCGGGTTTGTGCAGTTACTGGACTCTGTGACATTCACTCAGGAAGGACTCATCCAGTGGCATATTTCTCAAAATATATCCCTGTCAATAAGCAGCACAGGGCTGTGTTAGCGAAGCAGCTTTTGCATGGTGGAGTTAGGGTGATTCTGCTTTGCTTTGTTTTCATCTTTCCCACAATGCATGTGGGTCACTATGGGCCATAGAGTGGGTGTCCTGACCTATCCTGTACCTGGACCCTCATAACCAGAGTGTACATGAGTTTGTCCAGTGGGGACAAAGGGTCTGGCCTCTTCATCCTCCTGTCCCTTGGCCCCTTGGTCCCCTTGGCCAACAATGATTTAGAGGCCAGGCCTAAACAGCCTTCAGAGGTGCCAGGATCAACCCCTCCCTCCCCATCTCCATCAACTCAGGCTCTTGTAACAAAAATACCATGACTGAGGAACCTACCCTGCATTTATTCCTCATAGTTTTGAGGCATAGTTTTGAGGAAATTTGAGATCAAAGTGCCGCATAGGTTCCAGCAAGGGCTGGAGATGATCATCTTTTTGCAGAAAGAAAACATGTCTTCTTATAAAGACACTGATCCCATTTCATGGGGGCCCCATCCTCATGATCTAACCACCTCACAAAGGCCCCATTTTCTAATATCATCATGTTGGGGGTTACACTTTAACGTGTGAATTTGAGGATTCACAAACATTTGTTCCTCAGCATTTCCTTACTAGAGCTCCTTCCTTGTCTGTCAGTCAGCCCCGCGTGGCACCACCAGCTGAGGGGGTCATCAGCCAGCATTTCTGTGGGCTCTTCCCTTCCATGGTCGAGTGAGGGAATTCTGGGGTGAGAGATGAGGTAGTTGCAACCATGACCTGGGAAGGAGATATCCAGCATCTCTGACTCCCCAGAGTAGCACATGACTGCTTGCTAGCTGTACGTCACATGACCACCCTGCATGTGCTGGAGCCCGTGGCTCTTGCCCAGAGGCCAGGAAGGAGAATCAGAAAATGGAAACTCTGCAGGGCTACCTGGGTGCAGTCTGGCACAAAGACAGAGGCGAGTGCATGTGGTGGGTTGGGAAGAGTGACAGGCCTGTATGAGGATGGAGGAGAGGAGGTGAATTCCCAAGCAGAGATGTGCACAAAGGTAGGAAGGCAAAGAAGGGTCTGCCTGCAATATAAAAGCAGGAGGATACAGGGAAGTCACTTGGGCTTTGAAATGGGAACATGGCTCCCCTGGAAATGGATTCTGAGACAGCTCTGGCTGCAGGAATTTTCCCATGAAGTGCTCTCAGGTCCAAAAGAGCTGATCCCACCTGGAGTTCTGGCTGAACTGGCCTTTGTAAGGTGCTGCCGACTCTGGCCAGTCACTGGCAGTCGCTGTTGCCAGGAATGGGGCATGACTGTGAACTAGGCAGCACTCGCTGACGGCATTTCCTGGAGAGAGACTGAACTGTGAGCCACAAGCAACAAACACGCTTTTTGGCTGGAAGAGTTAGGACTTGGGTCTTGAGGGAGATCTCTTCATAGTGTTCACCCCACTGGGGGTGGGTAAAGGAAGCGGAGCGATGGCTCCCTGAGCAGGGGCATCACAAGGCAAGAGAAGAAGGAAACACAGGCTGTCGAGAGAGCCATTAGAGCTCCAGAACCCAGCATGGAGGGAGATGAAGCCGGAGGAGACTGTGAGAGCCAGTCTTAGAGCGGGCCTTTGCTGCCAGGCCAGAGGGTTTGGTCTTCATCTTACAACAGTGGGGAGCCCACAGGTTCTGAGAGGGGCTTCGAGGTGGGTGCACCATGAAACTCATGATGCTAGCACTCCAGGGCTCCTCCCTTGCACCGGGGCCTCAGGAGGCCCTGTCGTTGCCTGGCAGTATGTTCACATGGTCATATATTTTCATAAATTTCACAAAGCAAGATACAGTTGTGAGTTGCTTAATGACAGGGATATATTCTGAGACATGTGTCCTGTGTGAACATAGACTAATCACACAAGCCCAGATGATAGAGCCCCTGATACACCTAGGCTGCATGAGATAGCTGATTGGGACTGGTCTGTTACTGACAAAATGTTATTAAACCAGGCATGACTATATTTTAACCATAATCTATTAGGATCACTTCTCTTTTTATTCCTCCTTCCTCTGACACATGCTTGTGTTGGCTGGCATTAGAGTGGCCGTGGGTGTCTTTGTGACTTTGCCTAAGGAGAAATGTTTGGAATACAGTTGTTGGCTTATGTACACGGTCCTCAGTATCTTTCACATGTAGTTACTGTATTGTCCAGGTATAATAACAGGTTCCAGAAACACTCCTACCGCCACTGTGCCACTCACCCAGGGTTATGGAATATGGGCTGGTACAGGCTACCTTGATTACACAAAAAGTCAAGGTTGTGATCGTGTCATTATTGGCAGAGTTTCTGTTTTCTTTGGGTGTTTGTATTGTAGATAGGGCCCATTAAGCACAGACCCAATGGGGATACTTCTTTAGAGTAGTTAAGTGTAGCAAGGTGATCAACTTGTTTGAACATAAGGGACACCTACTAACATTTCATTCACCAGGAGAGAAAACTAAAGGAAAAAGAGATGCAAAAATGCAGTCAATGCTAATCAGGCATTACTATACCAACTTAACTGCAGTTTAGAAAGCTGGTTTGGATTGCTTCAATAAATTGAGGGAGCAATTACAGACTTTCTATTTGTATATACAGAGGAGCCTTCTTTGCCATTTTCAATTGCATTTATTGAAGAGAATTCAGATGAGACTTAATGGAATTTGAAATCAAAGTAAAATAAATAAAGTAGAAATAACACTGACTTCAAAAATGTGTTAAAACCAGAAAAGGTTTCAGTTCAAACTAAAAGCAGTCAGCCGTCAGGAGGAAGAGATAGATACAAATAGAAGTAATCTATAGACTCCTGAAATGTTTAACAATCCAGTTAGTGAGGAGGAGTGAATCTGCTGAATCTGTTGGAAAAGCATTTAAGCCCTCTTCAGATTTGACACGAATGTTGACAACATCAAAGAGAGTATGAAACTCAAAATACCTCCTTACAATCAGAATGTCGTCAGCAGCCGTTCTGGAGCATGACCGACCCAAGGAGCATTTAAACAGGCTCAGTGGACTTAGTGGTCTCCTGTGTTTCTCATAGACTCTATTCCTTTTTCCATCCTTTTTGCCTCTGCTCTTCAGATTGCCTAATTTGATTGTTCTGTATTCAACTTCAGAGGTTTGAGTGCCTACTGACTAACTCAAGTAAACTCTGGACCCTCTGAGGAGTTTGTCATTTCAGATTTTGCACCTTCAACTCCAGAATGTCTATTTGGTTCTTTTAATAGTTCACATCTTCTTGCTGATGTTCTGTTTGATGGGACTGTTTATCCTTTTGTTCTTGCAGCATATTTCTTTTTTTTCCCTCTTTTTTTAATATAATTTTTTTTAAATTTACATATATTTGACATCAATTGTAATCCCCATGTATTCCCCATCACCATATCACCAGTGCACCATCACCTCAGTCCCTCATGCTCCTGTCTGCCCT
>JAGFMF010011424.1:221905-282517 GCA_019455555.1 Galemys pyrenaicus | reverse complement strand
CTGGTATTTTTCTTTTGCCTTCTGACTTACTTCGCTGAGCATAATCCCTTCCAGTTCCATCCATGTTCCTATGAATGTGTCTAGTTTTTCATTTTTGATCTTGTAGCTTATTTCTAACAACTGCTTTGTTTGCTAAGCTCAACTCTGAGCCTCCTTATGAGTTGTTTCTACTGCTTGCTTCTCTCCCTATATATGGATCACACGCTCTGTTACTTTTTATTTCTTGGAAATTTTTGTTGAGACTGAGCATTTTAGATAATACATTGAAGAGACCTTATCGTGCTGTGGTTCTCTTTTTCACTTGCTTCTTTGTTTAGTGACCTGCCTATCTATTTCAATAAAGTTTATTCCCCCGAGGTGTACAGCCATTGGTATCACAGTTTATCTGTCACAGCCCTGGGCTTGTGCATCGATGCCCTGAACACACAGCCCTCACCACCCCCCAGGACCTAGCTATAAGCTGGACTCTCCTCATTTCTTTCTCTGATCTTCATGCTCAGCCTGTGATTTTCTGTCTCTATTTGCATCACACCCAGAAGTTAGCTTTCAGTAGTTGCTAGCTGATTGCTCTGTTGCTTCTGATAGTGTCCTGTGCTGAAATTCGTCTTCCATCTGACGAGATCAGGGTATTGTGTCTGTAAGCCTTCTTTGGATTTCAGGAGGACCTTTGGTCTCTTTTCTCTGGTTGTCTCTGCTACACTTGTAGTTGGTTTGCCATTTTACTTCTTGCTGCTAGTGTTATGGAGCTACTGACCCCCTCTTAATTGCTCACTAAGATTTCTTGTTGTTTGACAGTACCTTTGCTCGTGATCTCCCACATGCTCTGTCCTCAATAATCCCTTTAGGGAAAGCTATCGAGTTCTCTGTTGTGCCTGTCCCTGTAGGGAAGACCACTACACAGTTACAAGGGAGCTAGGGGCAGGGCAGCCATTTCTCCCTGAGTGACAGTCCTGATCTACGAGTACATCAGTGGATGGGGATGACAGCGCCTAATCTTCTTGACTTGCCTCTTTCCTCGTGGAAAGGCAACCCTACAGGCAAGCTGGGGAATGGGGTATCATGGTTCAGTATGCTTTACCTGCCATAGTTGGTGTAGCCTTTCTGTTACAGACAAACTAGGAAATAAAAAAAGGGTGCCCGATTTGTGAGTCCTTACCTGTTCACTTAAGAACTTGGAACAAGACCCAAAAGCAGATATGCAGAGAGTACAGATAGAAAGTAGATTAATTGACCAGCACGTGGCTGGATATGGTCTGTCTTACCAGCAGAACCAGGGTGCAAGTTAAACTTGAAAAAGCAAGACAGCAAGGCCTGCCCGCCTGCCTTTAGTGTTCTAAAGTCTACCTGGCTGCTTACCTTCTTCCCTAGTTCCCAGAAGTGCCCTTCCTGGAAGTCAGGTTCATTGCATGCTGGGAGTTATAATTCTTAGTGCCTGAGATCTCATCAACATGGTAATGAGGGCTGAATCCATTCAGGACATCATTCATTGACTCACAGTTTGTTCCTCACTCTCCTTCTAACATCTCCATCTTGTGAGTGGGGATTGGTAAGGAAAGGGAGCCCCAGTGTTCTTGGCCACTCCACCTCCATGACCCCCCCCACCCCACCCAAAAGACATTCTGCAATACAGAATGAATTGTTGGAAATACAGGAGAGGCCAGTGGTCTACCTTTGCCATGGTAAAACTGTAGCCTTCAACTTAGGAGCTAAAAATATAAGCAGTCCAACTTCTGTCATACTGAGCTGGTGGAAGACATTGGAGAGGGCTGTGGTCAGATATCTTGGGCTTTCACTGTTCTTACTAAGATTTTGTACATATTATTGAATAAATATTTCTTCATTTGTTGTATGGGCCTTAGGACAACTTCTAGATACTTTATTTTATTTTATATATATTTTACATTATTTTTCATTTTTGTACAGTGTATATTCTCATCCCCGTGAAATTCCCATCACCAATTCACCTGTGCACCATTACCATAATCCCTTATGCTCTTCCCACCCATTTTGTTCCTTCTCCCTCTTCCTCCAGTAAGGCATGTCTCAGATTTATAGTTGTCTATTGATTTAGGTTTTTAATTTATTATAGTTATTTTTTTTCTTAATCCCTTATTTGCTTCCTCTGCATTCCTCCTATAAGTGAAAACCATCCAATAGTCTTCCTTTTCTTCTGGCTTATTTCACTGAGCATAATCCTTTCCAGTTCCATCCATGATACTGTAAATGGCATGAGTTTATCTTTTTTGACTGCTGCGTAATATTCCATGTTGTGTATATGACACATCTTCTTGATTCAGTCATCTATTTTGGGGCATTTGGGTTGTTTCCATAGCTTGCTTATTATAAAAAGTGCCATGATAAACATAGGTGTGCAGGTGTCCTTTAGAATAAGTGATTTTGCTGATCCAAAAGAGCACCTGTACTCCTATGTTTATCACAGCACTATTTGTAATTGGTAAGACCTGGAAACAACCCAAAAGCCCAGAAGTAGATGACTGGATCAAGAAGATGTGGTACATATACACAATGGAATATTATTCAGCAATCAGAAACTAGGGACATTTATAGAAACATGGATGGAATTAGAAGGAATTATACTCAGTGAAACAAGTCAGAAGGCAAGAGAAAAATATCAGATGGCTTCACTATTAGGAGGAATATGAAAGAACAACAGCAACAACAAAGAATAAGCTCAAGGAATTGGGCAATTATAACCAAAAGCAAACAAAAAACTCAGCAAGACCAAAAAGCAAAGGAACCATGGGGGGGAGGGGAAGGGAGGGAGTGCAAAGACGGGGATGATGGCAGAGGGTGCACAAGGGACTGAGGTGATTGTGCACCAGTGAAATGGTGGTAGGTACTCCCTGGGGACTACAAATGATGTCAAATATAAATAATAATAAAAAAAATAGAATAAGTGATTTTGTGTCTTTTGGATAAATTCCTAGGAGTGGGATTGCTGGATCATATGGGAACTCCATTTTTAGTAGTTTGAGGAACCTCCACACAGCTTTCCATAGTGGCTGGAGCAGTTTTCATTCCCAACGGCAGTGTAGTAAAGTTTCTTTTTATCCACATCCTCACAACATTTGTTTTTGCTAGCTTTTTTAAAATGTGCTATTCTCCCTGGTGTGAGGTGGTATCTCATAGTGGTTTTGATTTGCATTTTTAAAGATTTGTTTATTTATGCATACAAGAGCTGGGGTATAGGCCAGAGTTGCGGGAGTTGAAAGGATTCACCAGACAGAGCAGGGAAAAGAACAGGCAGATCGGTAGATACACTGCTGAGGGGAGCAGCAGGCAAGACAGGAGAGGTCTGCTGCTGCACCATGTGGGTCCCCTCCCTGGCCCAGCAATTGAACTCTCCCTGCTGTGTCCTGGATGCTTCACAGTGTGGCTCTCAACCCGATGCGCCACCAGGGAGACCCTTAATTTGCATTTCTCTGATTACAAGAGAGGTTGAACATTTTTTCTATGTCTTTTGGCCATTTGCATTTCCTCCTTGGAGAAACGTCTTTTTAGCTCCTCTGCCCATTTTTTGACTGGATTGTTTACTTTGTTTTTGTTTAGTCTGGTCAGCTATTTGTAGACCTTTGTGACAAGTCCCTTGTCAGTAATGTTGTGTGCAAAGATTTTCTCCCTGTCAGTGGGGTGTCACTTTGTTTTGGTTAGTGTGTCTTTTGCTGTAGGGAAGCTTTTAAGTTTGGTGTAGTCCCAGCTGTTTATCTTTTCCTTCACTATCTTTGCTTTGGATGCTTACTGAGCACCCAAAAGATGTTACTGAGGTGTATGTCATGTAGAGTTTTGCCTACTTTTTCTTCTCTATATTTTATTGTTTCATATCTTATATCTAATTCCTTAATCTATTTTGAGTTGTTTTTGTGCATGGTGTGAGCCAGTAGTCTAGTTCACTTTTTTTTGCATGTAATAATCCAGTTTTACCATTTATTGAATAGACTGTCCTTGTCCCATTTTATATTCTTTGATCCTTTGTCAAAAATTAGTTGTTTGTATATGTGTAGCTTTATTTCTGGGTCTTCTATTGGATTCCATTGGTCTGTGTGTCTGTTTTGTTCCAGTAACGTACCGTTTTAATTATTATAGCTTTGTAGTAAAGTTTGAAGTCTGGTAGTGTGATGCCTCCATTTCCCTTCTTTTTAGTCAGAAGAAGAGCTTTGTCTATTCTAGGTTTTTGGGGTTTTTTTGTTGGGTTTTTTTTTTTTTTTGGCTCCATATGAATTTCATCAATATTTGTTCTATTTTTTGAAGAATGTCATTGAACTTTTTTGTTGGAATAGCATTGAATCTGTAGATTGCTTTTGGTAGAATGGCCATTAAATATTATTAATTCTTCCAACCATGAGCAGGGAATGTCTTTCCATTTCTTTGTATCTTCCTCTATTTCTTTTAAAAATGTTTTATGATTTTCTTTGTAAAGGACCTCTTTTGTTAGGTTTATTCCCAAGTATCTGATTTTTTTTTGTTTCAATTATAAAAGGAATGGGTTTCTTGATTTCTTCTTCTTAAGACAGATTGGATATAGGAAGGCTACTGATTTTTCTGTGTTGATTTTGTATCCTGCTACTTTACTAAACTGGCTGGTTAATTTGATTAGGTTTTCTGTAGCGTTCTGGGGATTCTCTATGTAGATTATCATATCATCTGAAAATAGTGATAATTTTACTTCTTCTTTCCCTGTTTGGATTCCTTGTATGCCTTTTTCTTGTCTTATTGCTCTGGCTAGGACTTCCAGTATTATATTAAAAAGTATTAGTGAGAATGTACATCCTTGTCTTGTTCCAGACTTCAAGGGGAAGACCTTCAGTTTTCACCATTGAGAATGATATTGGCTATGGGTTTGTCTTACATGGCTTGTATTATGTTGAGGTATGCTCCTTCTATCCTGAGAGTTTCGAGGGTCTTTATCATAAATGGATGTTGAACTTTGTCGAATGCTTTCTCAGCATCTATCGATAAGGTCATACTGTTTTATTTTTCTTTCTGTTGATGTGTTGGATCACATTAATTGACTTTCGGATGTTGAACCATCCTTGTTTCCCTGGAATAAATCCCACTTGGTCATAGTGAATTATCTTTTGATGCAATGTTGGATTCTGTTGTCTGCCGGAGTCCAGCGCTGGTAAACAGGGTTGAGGAGAGGCGCTGAGTGAACCAGGAAATAAAGAAATGGCAGACACAAAATAGTTTAAGAAAAGTGGGGCCCAGGGGACACAAAGCCTCTCTCTTGTGGGCACAAGCATCCTGAGTGTCGGGCACAGCTCATATTTATTGAGAAAAACTCCCCCCCTTTGGTTAGTTACAAGACAATGGTTTGTTCTTTCATTTCTTGGTATTCAGCATTATTCCAGCGCACATTCACCATCAAGGTTGTGTGCTATCAGGGTATACTGCTCTCCCTTCTAATCTAGTTTACTTCCTCAGCAACGGTTACACTGCACAAGAAAGAATATCCTGATGTGTGCATGGGCCAGTGTGTTCCAGCCCACGCTGATCAGTTTTTTAGCCATGACCAGTCTTTTGGGTATGACCCAGATATTTTCCCTGTCCCAGCTCTCCATGCCCTAGGTGTCTCAAACAGTTGGCTAGGATTTTGTTGAGGATTTTTGCATCAGTGTTCATTAGGTGGGTTGGCCTATAGTTTTCCTTTTTTGTATTATCTTTATTCAGTTTTGGTATTAGTGTAATGTTGGCTCCATAAAACATATTTGGTAGTATCCCTTTGTTCTCAATTTTTTCAAAGAGTTTGTGTAGGACAGGCATGAGCTCATTTATAAACATTTGATAAAATTCATTTGTAAAGTTGTCTGGTCCTGTGTTTTTGTTTTTGGATGGGGTTTTGATTACTCTTTCAATTTTGCTGCTTATAGTCAGTGTGTTTGGGTGTTCTATTTATTCTTTTTCAAGTTTTGGATGATTATATGTTGTAAGACCAAAAAAGAGGGCAGGAACAGCTATACTCATATCAGATAAAACAGACTTCAAAGTAAAAAAGGTTAAAAGAGACACAGGTGGACATTACATTATTTTTAAGGGGACAATACATCAGGAAGACATAACATTCATCAATATATACACAGCAGATGAAGGAGCACCAGAATATGTCAGTCAATTATTATCATCCCTGAAAACAGACATTGAAGAAAATGCATACACAGTAGGAGACTTCAACACAACACTCTCACTAATGGACAAATGAACCAGACAAAAAATAAACAGGGACACTAAAGCTCTAAACTTCTAGTTGCTTTTCAAACATAACTCTCCACAGTTAAGGGGTTCATTTACAGAGGAGAGAGTGCACTAAGTTCCTTTCACCTGCATCCCAGGAGCTTCCACTTGGGGAGCGCTCGCACCAGAGAGGTGAGCCTTGGGCTGGCTCTTCCTTTGAAGCCATCTCACTTGACTCGGAGCCAGCTCTCAAGGCGCCATTGCTCAGAAGCTCTGATAGGATATTTATGGATTTGTATTCCTCTCTTTCCCTTGGTATTATTACTATTTTATTCCCCTTCTTTTGTAAAATAAAACCTGTTAATAACTTTTGTCATGTGTACCTGAAGTTGGGACTTATTATAAAAGTCTTCTGAGGGCTTCCCTGGTGGCGCAGTGGGTTAAGCAACGCACTATGAAGCAAACTGCAGCCACTGCAGCACGAGTTCAATCCCTGCCGCCGGCCAGGGAGGGGACCCACATGGCACAGCAGACCTCTCCTGACTTGCCCGCTGCTCCCCTCAGCAGTGTGTTTCAGTCAGTCTGCCAGTTCTGCTCCCCGCTCTCTGTGGTGAATCCTCTCACCACCACCCCTCCCCCCACACCTCTGGCCTGTAACCCAGTGCTTGTATGCACAAATAAATAAATCTTTTTAAAAAATTTAAAAAAATAAAAGTCTTCTGAGTGTGCGGGTGAGGACCCAGTCAGGGAAACCCATTTTACATTAGGGTTGCCCTGTAACAGTTTTAGTTCTTTGTGATATTGGTTAGTTTTAAATTTTGTGACATCTTTTTTTTTCTTTTCTAAATCAGCATTCCATTTTATTTTTAATTTTCTAATCTTCTAAAACTGTACCCCAAATCATAGAGGTGTCCTCCTACAGGGAGGGTGGGGAACACTGTGGTCATATTTAAATTGTAGGCCTGTTGCCTGCACGCTAGTGTTCTGCTTATGACCAGCAGTCCACGACTTAACACTTTCAGATTTACAGTGGTGAAAAGTAATATACTTTTGGTACAGTCCACACTGAAAATTTTGATTTTTCCCGGGGCCTGGCAACATGCCACATGATACTAGTATGATCCACAGCTCCCAGACCACCACGCAGGCCAGCAGGTCGGCAGCTGTACTCGACAGCAGACTTTGTTGACAGTGGTTTTGGATGTTGTATTTTATGTTTTCGCATCTCATCGTGCCCCCCCAAATGCCCGTTGTGTCTCACTTCTGAGATACTCACCACATCGCGCTAGAGCAGGCTCTGTGGAGGGTGCTTTGCCTGCATATTGGCTGTGCTTGTGATCAGAGAATGTTCCCAGGCTCACCTGTGACATCTGGTGGCAAGACATTTTGAACGTGAAGTGTTTTCTTTCTGTTTGTTCGGTTTTTAAACATCTTATTGATATAACTCACATACCATAAAATTTCCCCTTTAACAATTTCATCATTCCCAAAATGTTACCCATTAGTGGTCATTTTCCATTTCCCCCTCTTCCTAAGCCCTAGCAACTACTAATCTACTTTGTGTCTTTGTGGGTTTGGATTCTGGGCATTTCATATGAATGAAATCGTACAGTATGTGGTCTTGTGAGACTGGCTTCTTTCACTTAGCATGTTTTCAAGATCTTCATGATGTAGTATATCTCTGCTGATGTATGCAGGTTTCATTATTGGTTGAAAAGCATTATATGATTCATGTATATTTTAGTAATTTCTACTTTTTTGACCCTTATGAATAATGCTGCCGTAAACATTCAGGTATAGGTCTTTTGTATGGTCATGTATTTTCATTTTTCTTGGGTATTTGCCTTAAGTTTGTAATATATTATTGCTCTTGTTGCATGATTTTTACTGAACTGTTTCCATAAAGATTGTATTGTTTATCATGGGCACCACTGAAATCTCTGGTTAGCTTAATGGTCAGCATTTTCTTCAATGCCTTTAATAAGTCTTCCAGCCTTTGCCATAGCAGTCTGTTGGCATGTTGGGGTATAGCTTATCAATTTGAAGTATTTTCAACTTTCATTGGGTTTATCAGGACATGAACTTATCTTAAGTCAACCAAGATCTCTATATTCATGTATTTTTAAATAACAACAGCATGTCACTGTTCTTTGTTTCCATAATATTACCTTTAAATTGCTTTTATTAGAATTTAAACAAGCAGGCCTTATGTCTTCTGGGTCACTGGTTCCATGTGCCAGTGTGTGTCTGTGAACATATCCTGTGTGCGTACACACGTGCTCTACTCTGCTGACAAGGTGTGGGAAGACTCTGCCTGGAGAGTAGGATAGACAAGGCTCTGAGGATGTGGGAGGAGAGAGCAGTGGGGTCATAAGGGGGAACATTATGGCTTAACACCTTAGAAGCTAACACCTCACTGGCCTCTCCATGGGAGTCCGCTGTGTGGGTGAGTAAGACCTGCTCTTGGGCCTACAGGGCCAGGCAGACATCACAGGCACTAAAGGCCAGGGGTCTGGGCCGCCTGAGCAGCCCTGTGTGAGCAGGGGGTCAGTGGACTGCTTTTCTCTTTCAGCATTGCTTTAAAGGACACTGCATCTGGCTGACCCCTGACATCCTCAAGCGGGACGGCAACTGGGGTGCATGGAGTCCTTTCGGCTCCTGCTCACGCACCTGTGGCACAGGTGTGAAATTCAGGACCCGCCAATGTGACAACCCACAGTGAGTGGACCCTGACGTTTCTCACTTTCCTGGGTGGCACCTGCTTTCACAGGCCCTCTCTGGCCAGCCTCATCCTGAAGGGCTCCTGTGGCCACACTCCATTTCTGCAGATGGTACAAGGGTTGGTGGCTCTGGGCCCTCCTCAGTCCCTCAGAAGAAGTGGAGACTCAGAGAATGGAGAGCTCCTGGCCCTGGTCATACGGCCGCTGGGAGTTCCTGGGCCTAGGAACGCCTGGGGTTACTCCCCCAGCTGGCCTGCAGCCTACGCTGTGTCTAGTGGGGGTTACTCTGTCCTTCTTAATCAGAGAGCTTAGAAGGTGGAACAGAGAAGAGCCCTGGAGATAACAAAAAGGTTCTTTTGAGCTCCAGGACACCAGGCACCTGCACAGGGAGCCACTGCCTACAGGCAGGCAAGAGTCAGGGTCAGCAGTGTAGCCAGTGAGCCCCACAGCCCTCAGAGGCTATCACCCGACCCGCTGAGCTCCTCCCAGCTACACTCCCACTCCCCCATCTCATGCAGGCCCAGGCCCAGTGCTGTCCCCAGCCTCCACTCACAGTGCCTCCTCACTCACTCGCAGCCACTCTTCTTGCCTGAACCCTCAGCCTTGGCCTTACCCATTGCAGAGCCCATGAAGAGGATGTGAGCCAGAGCTCTGGACCCTGGGGCCCGCAGCCCCAGGTTCCTTGGGGTGTCAGTCAGCTTCCCACACTGGGCCTCCGGCACACTATCCTATGGTGTTACTTTGGGTGTACTTAATAGTTATGTGAACAGGACTTAGTGTGTAAAAGATCTCTCCCCCCCTCCCCATTAACATCAGTTCACTCTGGGTCTCCTACTTTTCCAGCAGTGGTCCCTCAGCTGGCAGGACACCTGTGGCTTTTACATTTCATCCTTCAGCCTGTCCACTATCTTAAAGATTTTGACTTACATGAAATATTAAAATTCCAGAATTTCACATTAAAAAGTAAAAAAGATTTCTTGTTTCTGAATTTGGTACCATAACAATACCAGGCCCAAATACAGGATGTTAGCTATGGTGAGGGCTGTTCTCTTTTGGGGCAACCCCACCCAGCTGTCATCACCCACCTTCTCCATCCTCCTAGGCCCCCTCGGTATTTGAGTTGGAGCCCTAAACCCCAAACCTCAGTCCCAGGCTCCTCTTCCTTCTGTAGGCCCTGCCATGGCCTCCGCAGAAATTATCTGAGACTTTCTGTGCACATGTGTTTTTCTGTGGGAGCAGGTCTCTAATAGCATGTCAATTTATCAGAGGAGGCTGTAACCACAAAGTTTAAACCCTGCAGGTGTCTGGATTCCATGAGCCAGTTCCATGCTCTGTTTGGCCAGGCTGCTGAATTTTCTTTGCCCAGGCTCTGATCTGGTCACTGGGAGTCAAAGAGGGTCCACAGCTATAGGGAGCGAGGTCAAGACCACACTGGCCAGGCAGATATATGCGAGGGGACCCATACTCTGGGACCCAGAAGACAGAGATCCACACCTCAGAAATACCTGTGCTTGGAGCTGCAGTCTCAAATGGTATCTGGAATTCTCTTCTCTCCCTTCTGGCCAACTCTTGCCTGGTGGTACCAGGCCAGCTGCTAAGGCAGGAAGGGGGCTCCAGGTCTGCTCCCTGGCACCCTTCAAGTGCCCATCGCCCTTTTACACATGCCCTGGGGGTGATATTGACAAGATATGGAGTTAGAGTGCAAGAAGGTACTGGGTGCTAGGTGAGAACTACGGGGTTCCCACCCTCTGGTGCAGTGCCTGGCATGCAGCCAGCACCCAATAAATGTGATCCATCTCTGCTGCCCCATCATGTGCTGCCGGAGTGACCCAGGTTCAGTGCGCAACCAGGAGACCTGATCTGGCCTACACCCTGCATCTCGGCCCTGATGACTCATGCCTGACAACGTGCTTTTGATGAGTCTGGCCAGTGGGCTGAGCCCCTGGCCAGATCCTGGCGGTTCATGTTTCATCGCGTCCTACCTGTGCACTTGGGATATTTTTTAGCCCCCAGCCCTCCTTAGTGGTAGCCACAGTGAGGAGCCACGTTGCCAGGATAGCCTATGATCCTACTGGTTCACAAAAGATGTCAGGCCCAGAAAGGAGTCAGCCCCTGTCTGACGCCAGTGCACCTTCCACATCAGTGACTGTCAGACCGCCTGGACAAGGTCACACAGTGATGTGCTGGATCAGTGGGAGACATGCAGCTGTCGTGCCCAGATCATGCTTGCAGGCGTCTCACAGCCTTCTTGTCAGTAGTCCCAGTGGACCCCGCAGGCTTCCCTTTTCATACCTGCTCCCTGGGATCACCTCTGGACCTCACACTGCCCCATCATTTTGTTCCTTCTTCCCGTGCTCATCCACAGCTTCTGTGACACCGGGCCATGTGTGGCGATGCCCACATGATTACTAGCTGTCCCTGCTCTTGGGATTAAGTTCCCTCTGCTCTTCACTTCCCCACTCTGGTGACTGCAAAACTGCAGCTGTCTCCAACTCCCCTCTTGCCACTCCTCCCCTGTCCCCTTGAATCTCCAGCTGACATTGTTTTGGAGTTAGCAGGTATTTCTGTTCAAATCAATACAGCTCCTGCCTGGCCTGGACCAGCAGGGATTCCAGTAATTCCCGGCCCCTTCCTGCTGTTTCCAGGACTGTTGCTGCACAGATGCCCTTGGCTCCCCACACCTATACCCAGGCTTCTACCCCCTCCGGAGGCACCTTATTAGTGCTCTCATTGGTCTGTGCTCCATTAGTGACTGCTGGGAACTCAGGCTCTGCTCAGCTCTGCCATGCCTGGAAGATGGCAATGCTGAAGTCCCTCAGCTCTTTCCAGAATGCTGCCCTGCCACGCCCCGTCACCCCAAGCCAGAGTGCCTGCTGACCTGTCGGAGTCTTTTTTGTAGAGGTTTAGTGTTTCGTGGATTGATGCTGTTCTCAGTAAAGTGAAGGAATCACAGAAATGCAGTGCAAGTCCTCTGAGTTGAGGAGAGTCAGTGGCTGGAATATCTTCTCTCTGCCTGCACTTGTTGAAAACCTGTGCGGTGGGCTCTGCTGATTTGAAATTGCTCTTTGGGTTCCCACCATGTATCAGACGCAGGCTCAGATGTAGGTAGGACTCATCAAGCTCCTGCATCCTGAGGCTCATGGCTGGGAGGGAGGCCCAAGCACAGCCACAGCCCACTGTCAGATCAGTCAGTCCTGGCAGCGGGGCTCAAGAAGGGACTGAGCCGATGACTCTTCCCCACAGAGCCCCTAAAGGGAGATGACCAGCACCACCTATACTTGATGGTCTGAGACTCAGGAGGTTGGCGATCATCCCAGGTACTACAGCCAGGACAGGACAGGGCTGGGGTCCTTCACTCACCAGAGCTGCCCCTTGACACCTGAAACTCAGGGACTCCCCAGACAGCACAAATGGCACCCTGCATGCTAGTGGCATCCAGCTGCAAGGCCTTTGCTTTCTTCTCCAGTCCGGCCAACGGGGGTCGCACCTGCTCAGGCCTGGCCTACGATTTCCAGCTCTGCAGCCCCCAGGACTGCCCCGATGCCCTGGCTGACTTCCGCGAAGAGCAGTGCCGCCAGTGGGACCTGTACTTTGAGCATGGCGACGCCCAGCACCACTGGCTGCCATTAGAGCATCGGGACGGTGAGCCTCTGCGGAGAGGGCAAAGCGGTCGCTCTGCAGAGGGCCCTAGAACGGGCCAGAGCTCAGCTGCTCTGTGCCGTTGATACCGCAGGAGCAAAGTTGCCAGCTACACTGGGTTGCCAAGAGAGCGCACCCTGGCTCTTGGCTGCCAAGGACCACTCCTGAGTAGGAACTGAGGGCTCTTGGCAGAAGTGCAATCCCAGAGGAGCCAGCAGTGTGGGCCGGGCCAGAGACTATGGAAAGAGGGCCTCGTAGGAGGCAGTCCCAGGCACCTGCAGTTGCCACCTGGTAGGTGAGGCTGGAATTGCACTCTAGGTTGGCAGGGCAACCGTGCCACCCAATCAGGTCACCTCTGCTCTTCAGCTTGGAACCTCACTTCTTAGTATTAGAAAGTGTTTCATACCAGTTTAAGCCTTAAAAGGCATTTGTGGGGTTGTGAAATGGAAAAGTCTGGTAGTCTGGAACATGATAGTATATGCATTCCATTTAGATCCCTTCCCACTTTTGATGTAATTTTAAGCATCATTTCTGTTCCTCCCAAATGTCAGGCAGGGGCAGGAGGCTGGACATGGGCTTGCTTAGTGGCCCACCTGACATAAGCCCCCAGCGCAGGGTGGTGTAGGGACAGGGTGTAGGGACAGAGATCCAGATCTGACAGGTCCCACTCAGAAGGAGGCTTTGGTGTGACCCTGTGTTTTTGTGATCTCCAGGAGCAGTGCTGGAAAGGGAAGGTGCAAGGGGTCCAAGACCAAACCAAGGGGCATCTGACCTTACTTGGAGTTTCAGAGGGGAATGACTGACAAGTGTCTTCAAGTGGAGAGCTGGCAAACAGCCACCTGTCCCTCACCCCCTATCATACCTGCCTCCTGTTGGGGTCTCTAGACAGGGCTCAAGGGCATTGGGGATTTGAGATCCACCACATGAACAGTGTGACTCAGCTGGGGAAATCCCTTCCTAAGTCATGTACCCCATACCCCAAGATCAAAGGTCTCAAGACAGGGACACCGGGTTTTCCCTACCTCTTCTGCCCCAGGGTAGATATATGGGGGCGGGAGAGGAGAATTCTGAGAAGACCCTCTGGAAGTTTCTTCCTCAGCTTGTGTGATGCCGCTCTTGAGAAAACGTGGGGAAGTGGTGCAGTCAGCGCCACTCCTCACTGCACCCTGTTCCCTCCCAGTCAAGGAGCGATGCCACCTCTACTGCAAGTCTAAGGAGACCGGGGAAGTGGTGTCCATGAAGCGCATGGTGCATGATGGGACACGCTGCTCCTACAAAGATGCCTTCAGCCTCTGCGTGCGTGGGGACTGCCGGGTGAGTGCCGTGAGGCAAGGATGGTTTATCCTGTCCAGTGCTAGGTATCCTCAGGTCTGAGTGTGGCTGGGAGCCACCTGGGGAGCTTGGAACCGCCATCTCAGAGATTCTGATTTTGTAAACTGAAGTTGGGAGTGTGGGTCTAGAGCTCCCTAAGTGATGGCAGTCCTTGTGAAGCTCTGCCTTGCTCTTGCACCCCACTGGGCACTGGACAGCATTTTTGACCAGAGCAGCCCACAATGGGTCCTGCTGGTTTGGCTCCTTTTATAAATGCCTGGCTTTGTTTTCTGGTATTACTATATTTCTGGTTTCAGTCTTAGACTATCAAAAGAAACGGGTGAGGTAACCTCAGCTTACGATAATAACATGATCACAGACTTATGCTATGTTCCCCCTCCCCACCAGACTTCCTAGAAACAACTGAAAGTGTCTATATAAAGTTTGTGTATACAGGATTCATTGCAGGTGCCACAGAGGCCAACTCATCTTACCCTCCTGAGGTGTGAGAATCCTCAGGAAGTCTCTGGCAGACTCTCAAGCTCCCTAGAAAGGAAAGGTGAGGGTAGGTGAGCAAGGAAGTGCTTAGGACACCCCTTGCTTCGTGTGGTTTCAGTAGGACCTTACCTGAGGTGAAGGAGTCTCCTTCAAGATGTGGCAGTAGGTGACTAGGAGAAGGCTGGCTCAACTTGAGCCTCATGGTCTGCTAAGATGATGAGATGAAATTCAGGTTTCCACTGCTGTCCAAAAGTAGAGCATTGCTATGAACCTGTAAGCCACAAATGATGGCAATGAAAGAAGGAATTAGTAATGATTTATATGGAAAATCTTTGAGCACTGACAGATCCAGAAGATTGCCTACCGTATCATACCACGAAAAACATCAAGTAACACTAGCACGTGGTAAAAGCAAGAGTGCTATGACAAATCCATACCCTCTATGAAGTAGTTCCCAGGGAAGAAGCTTCATGGGGCCTGGTGCTTGAGGTACATGGTTCTTCTAGAAGCAACTCTCTCAATACAAAACAAATGCCGAAGGCTATTCATTCTTTCTTGTAAAAGCGGAAATTCTTTTCAAATATCTTCCAGTTAGTAAAAACAGGTACAAATGTATGTCTTTTGTAAAAGTGAAATGGCCTAACTGGGCTTTCAAAAAGCAGGAGAGACCTGTTCTTAAAAAGCAGCGTCTCACTTGTACCTGTAGAGGTTTGCTTTATGGGGTGACTGAGCGAGGCACAGAAAAGCCAGTGCACAGTGACTTCTGTGTCATTTTCCGAGAGCCTGCACGACACAGGGTGGCAGAGACAGCGGCTGCAGGAAAGGCAGGCTGCTGCGCAGAGGACCCCGCGGACCGCTGGCCACTTGAATCACTCCTGAAGCATTTGGGGGAGGGGTGAGCTCTGATGATCTGATACCTGGCCTTGGGGGAGATGTTGGAGGTGGTTAGGAGTTCGGTTGGTTGGCACATGAAAGAAATACCCCTTCTGCTCTCTCTGAAAGCTGGGGGGGGGGGTCAGCTCCCCATCCAGCAAGAATTTTAAGATGTCAAAATATCATAAGACACAGGAAAACAATTTAAAGCATGACTACTACGGGAAACAGTAAGAGTGGCCTTTTTAAAATGTTAAACCTTCTTTTAATATTTCATGTAAGTCATACACAGATAGTATAGGTATACCAGCAGGTATTTTAACATACAACATAAGAGACTCAAATAGAAAAAAATCACATTCCATTCTAGTCACGTGACTAGAAAATAAATGGCCTCGAATGGCATGTGTTCATCTTACATGTATTTAAATAATAAGGCAGCATGTATTTGTGAAAATACATCTATCAGATTTGTTATAAACAGTGAGACATATAAGAATATTTATTAAGGGCCTCCCTGGTGGCGCAAGGGGTAGAGCACCACACTGTGGGGCTTACGCAGCCACTGCAGCACGAGTTTGATCCCCGGCCAGAGAGGGGACCCACATGGCACAGCAGACCTCTCCTGCCTTGCCAGCTGCTCCCCACAGCAGTGTGTTTACGTCAATCTGCCTGTTCTGCTCCCCGCTCTGTCCTTAGTGACATCCTCTCATCCCCCACAGCTCTGGCCTGTATCCCAGCTCTTGTATGCATAAATAAATAAAATCTTCAAAAAATAAAAAGGGAAAAAAGGGTATTTTTATAGGGATATATAACTTTTTCTGGGAGTAAAAAGTTTTTTTCAATTTTATTAAAACCATTAATATCTTCACCTTCTAAGTGAGGATACACAGACATTTGGGTAATTTTCAAACAATGTGATCTCATTCTTGGCATTATAAACATGTACTTCATACACTTTTGATATTATTAGTAATATTATAGGTAATTGTTATAGCTGTGCTAATATTGTAAAAGCTTCATGAGTATATCTTCTAGAAAATTCAGCTTCTGGCATAACACTGTTAAAATAAACTTCAACTTTACTTTTGCCAGCAGTGTAACTATATTCTCTCAGACCATTCTGCAGTATCACTTACATGTGAGAATATTGATTTTTTTGGAATACAAGAAGTACAAGTTACTAACGTCTGTGTTACTGGTGCTTTTCATGAACAGTTTATAAAAAGTAAACATGCAGTTAGTGCCTCATTCATTAGAAAATGGAACCTGATGGACTTAATGACACTTATATACTTTTAATGCATTGGATGTTTGAGTTATTATAAAACAGATTTTAGTAGGAGTAGTTTCAAATGACAGCTATGAACTTGGATGCAAGCATAACATCAGTGAGATTATGACAGCGTGAATCACTGTCTCGGTGGGAGTGGCTAACTACTAACACTGACAGTGAAAGTTAATATTTCGTTAGTTAACGGTTCTGTTGAATGGATAACAGCAGGATGATGCATTCTGCATAAGCACATGCATGTACATGTGTATTGCGTATATGTATGTAGGCACTATCAGTTAGAATATCGAAACACAGTGACTTAGGAGGAGAATTGACAGCAATTCATGTAGGGAGAATCAAGACGTGCACATACACACTGACACACACATGCCACAGAGCAGGGAATCAAAAGAGAATCAGAAATTAAATGAGACTGGGGTCATCTTGCTTTAATAAAGGACACATTACTGATAAAATGATGACTTGGCAACCAAATAAAAATCATTATCTAAAAACTGCGATGAAAAAGGGGGAAATCAAATTAAGTTAGATCTAGCAGAAATCTAGTAACTCTTTGGTAGGATTTCATAACATATTGGAGGGAAGAAAAATAGTAACTCTTTAGTGGGGGCCCCTCTTTTTCGACACTGCCTCGGCTTCCTTCAGAGCTTGAAAGGAAGCAGCAACCAAGTCACTGGGGAATTGTGGTCAGCCCTAACCTGAGCTGCCGCTGACCCTGATAAAGGCCAATGAGGAAAACAGGGAAAAACATTTCTCTCCAGATTTGACAGATCAAGTAGTTAATTTATTCTGTTTTCCTTTTGCTCACTTTCTATGTCTTAGAACAAAATCTGTTTAGAGAAGCTGTTTTAAAACATGGCATGTTTTCCTTTGTCCACAAACCCCTTCTTCTTCAACCACTTGAATTTCCAGTGAGTGTCTGTGAGTGTCTGTAAAGGGGCTGTAAGCCTTTTTAGGGTGAGCACGAGTCAGGAACTCCTGGGTCAGAGCTGGTTCTCAGAGAAGGCCGATGCCCTCACCTGAGCTGGCTTCTGTTTAGTGGACTTCAGAACCAACTGGGGGCACACCTTCCTCATGCCGCTTCCATCCCTGGCACCTGGGCACACTTGTGTTAGAATCCACCTACTTCTACAGCTTGGAGATCTTTTAGTCTTGGTTATTCCATGAGAAGCCCTGAACACTCATCCCTCAGGTGAGAGGCTGGAGCAGCCCTTCTCCCCGGCAGTGTGTGACTCTAAGATCCTGAACCCAGTTGCAGTGAGGGTTTTAACTATACCACCAAGCAGTTCTCATTAAACCAGTCAGGTATCCCATAGTTCACCTAAATTCTGACACCATCTATCCAGAGATAGATTCCACAGGCTAAGAGCTCAGTCCCACAACACTATCCCTCGCCCCTACTTCACAGGTCTAGATTATTACCTGTGGTTCTGAGTCACTGGCTATCGATTAAAGGCTCCCCTGACTTCCTCCTCCTCCTCCTCCTCTGGTTCCATTAATTTGCTAGTGGCTCACAGAACTCAGCAAAACGTTTTTCTTACTAGAGCATCATTTTGTTATTAAAAAAGATAAATCAGGAACCGTCAGATGGAAGAGATGTGCAGGGCTGATGGGAGTGTCCTTTGTACGTGCCTCACTCTCCCCAAATCTCTACTGACCTGCCCTTTTGAGTTTTTATGATGCTTTATCACATGATTACAATTGATAAACCTTTGGCCACTGGTGATTGAACTCACCTGCCAGCATCTCTGTTCCCTGTGAGCCTTACTCATTGACCTTCTGTCAGACCCCGTCCCTGTGCCACCAGCCCAGCCCCCAGCCAGTGGAATTCAACTTTTTCAAGCGATGTGCCATGTTGCTGTGAGAACTGAAAATAGGAATGAAAGCTAGTTCAGCACACTCAGCTGTTCCTGCGGACAGGTGGGTTGCCATGGCTTCATAGACACGTGTGCAAAACTGATGTGTGGTGCTCGGTAGTCCTTTCAGGCTGCAGAGCCCCTACCCTCGAAGTTCCTCAAAGGCGAGAAGCAGCTGAGCCCTTCTTCATCATGTGGCTCCCCCACCCAACCCGCCCGCCTTCTGAGTTATATAGCAGTCACCTGGAGGCCCAGCTCCGTCATCAAGTGGGGCGGGGAACATGGTGCCCCTCCTTTCTATGGAGATGTTTCTGTAACATGGCACCCCAGGAGAAGGGGCAGGGGCCAACCCTTTGATTTACAGACATTGTCAGGGCAAAGGGAAATCTCACCCCTCTAGGTTCTTCTAGACTGGCAAATGATAAACATCAGACAGACTGGTAGGAGGGGAATAAAAGCAAGAGGCTTATTAACAACATGTATACCCCCTGTACACACAGGAGAAACCCAGTAGAGGGAAGAAAATGGGGGAAGTCACCCCCTTAAATAGGTTCCACTAGAGACAAAGGTCACGAGTATAGTATAGGGGAGGTGCTATGGGAGAGGCAGGACAGATAAGATTGAAATTGCTGCTACTCCATTGCTAAGAGTCAAGTGCTCCAGGCACAGTAGGGGGCACTTCTTACAAAAAGGGGATCTTTACACATGTAGATATCTCTTATACAAGGACAACCTCCACTCAGCCTTCAGAATCCCTCCTATGAAATAATCTTACGTCAAATGAACATATTTGGGGGGGTGGTAGCAGATTTTGTTCCCCTACACCATCAGAACAGAAGTGTTCATTTGGAGGCCAGCTTGCTATGCCAGGACAGTCTCGGGATATCACTGCAAGCTGTGTATAGTTCTCTGCGGGTCACACTGTCCAGCGGACACATGACCCCCATGGAAACAGGCGCTGGGGGTCGCTGGCCTGGGTGGGCACATGGGGTCTGTCCTGCTGCAAAGGCCAACCTCTTTCCCTGTTCTGGGAACTGCTAGGAAGAGATGCTCAGACCTGGACTGTGATGGGAGCCAGTGCCAGGGCCCTGGGGAATAGTGAGGCTTGAGCCTGAACAAGGACAGGTCTCTCAAGTGTGCGTTGTTCTCCCCGCAGAAAGTGGGCTGTGATGGGGTGATCGGCTCCAACAAGCAGGAAGACAAGTGTGGCGTGTGTGGAGGGGACAACACTCACTGCAAGGTGGTCAAAGGCACGTTCACGCGCTCCCCCAAGAAGCTCGGTGAGTGGGCCCCTGCCCCATCTAGGGTCTGCCTGCCTGTAGCTCTTGGTGGGACGCTGGAGAGGGCAGGTGTGAAGGCTCGGGGCTCTGTCTGTGTTCATGACTGTCCCAGGGCCAGGCCTAAGTCAGAGATGGCCTTGTTACCAGCCTCTGTACAGGTCCGTTCCCTTGTGATTAAAAGCCAGTGACCTAACAACCGGTTTCGGTAAAGCAGAGCAGGATCTTTATTGTGAGGCCTGAAAATGGAGAATGGGGAACTCATCTTCCTCCCTGGGCTTGGGATGAGGTGAGGTTAGAGGCTTTGGGGTGGGGGTATCCCCAGGTTCTTCATGGTCTGGGCGGGGTGTCAGTCAAGCCTGTGTGGCTCCATTACATGTCCGTATGCAGGTCACAATGTAATGTCAGTCTCCACCCCTGGACTGACACTTAGGGTTATAATGAAGCAAAGGTCTTTCTTAGATTACTCCAATTACTCTTTCTCGGCGAGAACTAATTTGGATCAGTTATCTGTGGTTTCTGCCGTTTTAGCTGTCAGCATTCCTTTTCCTGCAAAAGAACATAATGGGTACAAGTAACAGGTTTCCTCCCTAGGGCCTTCAGCCTGAGCCAAGCTTCAGGGTGGATGCAGACCTGAGACTGGGGGTCAGGACAGAAATTGGAGGGATATTGATGGTGATCATTAGGTGGGCCATAGCAGTCTTTATTTGAGGGCCCGTTTCCTGCCTCCCAGGGCTTCCCAACTGCCCTATAGGTCCCTTGCTTCCTGCCCTTCTACCCCTGGCCCCAGCTGGTTGCCAGCAGGACCTCCTTGGGCCACTCAACGCAACCTGCAAGCCTAGGGTCATGGTAGGTCTCTTCCTGCAAGGAGGGTCACAGGAAGAGATTGGGGATTCGGGGTCCCTGATCAAGGTGGGCTCTGCTGAAACAGTCCTCTGGGTGAACTCATTCCAGAGCTGCGCCCCAACCTGGCCCTGGGCTCCCTAGGTGGCCTGCAGCATCCGAATGCACCCATCTTAAATAAGGAGAAGCCACTTGGATTTGAGTGCACAGAAGACCATGGAGCCATTATATCGGCCCTTGCTCAGAACCACGATGGTCAGCTGGATGCTGACCCTCTGCTCAGCCCCGTAAGGGCCTGGGGGTCTTGCATTTATAGATATTTACTGATCGGATGGCTGAGACCTCCCTCCTGGACACAGCACCTGAGCTTTATGCTCAGCATAACTCCAGGGCCCTCGATGGGAATGCCCCTCAGTTTGATCCCTCCACTGGTGGAGGCCAAGGGAACAGTTGGGTTTTGAAGATAAGCAGAGAGCTCCAGCCAGCAGAGACACAGTAGCTTCCCCATCGGTCCCTCTGGGTGGGTAGTCACAGCTCACAAAATGCCAGAGCCTTGGGACTGCCAAGGTGGGATAGGCCCCTCATTGTCTGCACTTTTCCCTCCCTCCCTTCATATTTGCTTTTGTCTCCCACTTCCCAATAAAGGTTACATCAAGATGTTTGAGATCCCAGCAGGAGCCAGACATCTGCTTATCCAGGAGACAGACAGCAGCCGCCACTACCTGGGTGAGTCGAGGTGCAGACAGCGCACGTCCGCCTGGCCTGGCTCTGGTGGAGACGGCAGAAGACCGTGGGTCAGAGGTTCCCCAACTGCCACCACCTGGCACCCCCACGGACACATGACAAATTTCTCTCTTCCTTATTTTAAGATTCCCTCTTCCTCATTTATACTGCTGCTACACAAAAAAACAGTGCTGCTAGCCTCACAGGGGAGGCCAGGATCAGTCAATTCTAGAGAAAAGGACACTCTGACCCAGACATGGTTTTCTACTAAAAGCTCCAAGCCCCAGGCCCTGTTTGCACAAGAGGAACAAGGGTTAGCGACAAGTTCAGGCCCTGCCACCACCCACCGAGGCTCTCTCGGTGACGTGGATGGGAGTCCTACAGGCGACCCGCGGAGGGACCAAGTACCTCACCTGCGGCCCTGTGACTTGGTGCCCTGATGGTGCCTCCCTACAAAATGCAGCAGTCTCACAGTGTCCTCGTGTCCTGCTGTCAGAAAAGTGGACTTGCTGGCCAGGCGGGTGACCTGAGAAGTCCCCAGGTCAGGCCAGGCCTCTTTGCGGCTGTGTGGGAGACCGGTAGTGCCCCAGGCAGGGCCACTGCTACCCATTGGGTGGGGAGACTCAGCTTTTCAGCTAGACATATGCTCACCCCATGCAGGGAGCCCCCACTCATCCTGTGCCCCGTTTTCAGCAGCTGAATGCTGGTGCACCCCAACGTTCCTTGACTCTGGGTGCTCCAGGTGGTTCAGTCACCACAGAGATGGCATCTGCGTGCACCCTCTGTGCCTCCAGGTCCTGTGGGGACACAAGAAGGGGGCCTGGGCCAGACAGAAGGGCACAGGTGGAAGGAAGTCTTGTTTCAGGTGGGGAAGAACCTAGCTCCCCCTGAGGAAACATCAGGTTCTGGGTGGAGGAGATCTAGTTCCTGCTGGGTGGCAAAGTCCTTTGGGCTGTCAGTGGCAAGGTGGATTTGGGCCGAGGGCTGCTTGGAGAGATGAGGGGCTCAGCTCTCCACGGCCCCATCTCCCCACACCTAGCCAAACCAGCATACCTTGCTGCCACCCCCCGCCACATGAGCCTGGGTCTTGCCCCTCGTGCATCATGGCAGGGGGCCTCCTTTTGCCCTTCATAGCCATCAAGAACCTGGAGACAGGCAAGTTCATCTTAAATGAAGAGAACGATGTGGATCCCAATTCCAAATCCTTCATTGCCATGGGTGTGGAGTGGGAGTACCGTGATGAGGATGGCCGGGAGACCCTGCAGACCATGGGCCCCCTTCATGGCACCATCACGGTTCTGGTAAGTCGCGACGGGCCCAGGCCCCCACTTCTTGACTGCCAGCGTAGGGGTCACGTGGTCACCGGGGCAGGGACGGGGACAAGTGCTTGGGAATCCTGAGCCTCTCTGCATCCTTCAAGACATGCTCTGAATAGTCCATTGCACCAGGGATCTCCGTCCAGAGAGGGGTAAGGATGACCGTGGAGCTTTGAGTCAGGGTCTGCACCCTGCATGGACCCCTGCCCCCACCTGGGGCAGACTCTTCCCACTGAGGGGTTTCAATTTCCCTTTCTGAATGATATTCACAGCCACCTTTCATCATGCTCATTTGCATCTGCCATCACATCCAAACCCTGTCACGCTCTGGGAGTCACCAACGGGGCTCAGGAAGTTAGACCGCCAGACCCAGGTCACACCAACTTTGCTCCCGAGCAGGACTGGACCCCAGGTATCCTGAGTCCAAGACCACAGTCTACTGATTATGGGAGAAATGGGGGGGCGGGGGGGCGGGGCAGGGAAACCTGATTTTCTCTCTTTTTAAAAATGAACTTTAATTGCATAATTAATATTTTATTTGTAAAACATTTTCAACGTCACAGATAGGACTTTAGTCCCTCCACCAGGATGAGCATACTGTCGCTGGCTTAGGTTCCTGGACCCAGCACCCCACAGCAGGGCGCCCTGTGCATCCTGTCACTCTGCTCCCGTCCCGCTGGGACTCTCACTCCCAGAATGGCAGGTGGCGCCTTCCCCTCCCCTGTGTCAGCGCATATCAGCTGGGCCTCAGTAGCTGTGCCTTAGGTATCAGTGATTCACCTACTTGTTAAAATGTACTTGTAATCTCCAAGTCAAATCTGGAAGTGTTTTCTAGGTCATTTGCAGAGAGGTGAGGAATTTGTCACTTTCTGTGCCTGCTCCCTGCTGAGGTGGCAGAGGTGATGGTCTGCTTGGCTCTCAGACCATAAAGAAATCTCCTTTTCAGGCCTCCCTGGTGGTACAAGGGGTTAAAGTCTCAGAACTATTAAGCTACCAGCCACTGTGGCCTGCATTAGAGCTCAGCCAGGGAGGTGCCCCACATGGCGCAGCAGACCTCTCCTGCCTCGCCCACTCTCCCCTCAGCAGTGTATCTCAGTTGATCTGCCTGTTCTGCTCCCCGCTCTGTCTGGTGAATCCTCTCAGCCCCTGCACCTCTGGTCTACGCCCCAGCTCTTGTATGCATACATGAATAAAATTAAATTTTTAAAAATTAAATAAAAACAAAATGAAATGTCCTTTCGATAATCTACTTAGTGCCACATTTTTTTTTTTTTACATTTTTATATTTGTGCTTTTTTTTTCCCTTGGATGATTTCATTGTTTTAAATGACCCTTAAGTGCTCTATGGTACTCCTCAGCCAGGAGGCTGTGATGCGCTCTGCAAGAAAATGCTTGTGTTCAATGAGCTTCCAGAAAGGATGAGTTACTATTCTGCCGGCCACGAGTTCAGTGTTACGAATCAACAGTATATGCTAGTAAATACTTAAGCAGAAACACATGGGAAATAGAGCCATGTATTGGTGGTTGATGAAAATGTTGTGACCAGAGGCTTGCAGGAACTAACCTGTGTTCCCCTGTGAGCAGTGGCTCCCTACTGGCAAATTAGGTGTCCTCTGGGACTGTCTAGAACAGGCACTTTGTGCACAATGAGAATTTGGGTTAAGTGTACCTCATGTTGATGTTTCTAAACTGGCTGCTGAGGAGGGAGGAGAGTTGGGCAGACACATTCACAGCCATCTGGGGGTGCAGGTCATCCCACAGGGAAGCTCCCGGATCTCGCTGACGTACAAATACATGATCCATGAGGACTCGCTCAATGTGGACGACAACAATGTCCTGGATGACAACTCTGCAGGCTACGAGTGGGCCCTGAAGAAGTGGTCGCCCTGCTCCAAGCCCTGTGGTGGAGGTGCGTCGGAACCCCCGGGCCGGGTCATGCTGACTCTATGTTCTTTTTCTGGACACGCCGTGCTCCATGCCTGTGGCTGTTTCCACAGCCTGGGAGCCCCCGCTACCACCTTCCCGCTAAACTACAGTCCTCCCCATATCCTCTGGCTCCGGGAATCCCCCAGATGCCAGACCAGGCCAGCTGCTAGGCTGCATTCGCTTATGTGCCCACTGGGCCAAAGTTGTACATCCTTGACAAGATGGGCTTTGGGATTTGTAACTCCCTGTACCCATGCACTGTAGGACATTAGCAGTATCATGGCCTCCACCCAGTAGATGCCACTGGCACTCCCTCCTCAGTGGGCACAACTAAAGTATCCCAGAGATTGCCAGATGCCTGTTGGGAGCGACATCGCCCTGAGTTGACAACTGCTCGCTAAACAGTTCCCAGTGGGGGAGGGATCTCGCAGCCGTGTTCCCTAGAATGCTGCCAACTCCTGGCTAAATCCATCCTCTGTGCATATTAATTCAAGGTGGAGTACCTGAAAAGACCCCCAGGAAACCAGCCAAAGGGCCTGGGGAGAAGGTGGGCTCTCTCCTGGCTCTCACACTCACACAGCTCGGGTTGCTGGGTGGATACCAAGCTGGTCATCTGCAAGGCTTGACTGGGGTACTCCGCCTTGCCCCCCATCAGAGGGTGAGGAGAGCGGGTTGGGGCTGCCAGGAGGCTGCCACTTCTTCATGCCCCTGGAGGGGCCACCCCACCCCATTAAGCCCCCTTGAGCTTTCTTGTCTTCAGGGTCCCAGTTCACCAAGTATGGCTGCCGCCGGAGGCTGGACCACAAGATGGTACACCGTGGCTTCTGTGACACTCTCACGAAACCCAAAGCCATCCGACGAACGTGTAACCTGCAGGAGTGCTCCCAGCCTGTGTGAGTGCCTGGGGCGCTCAGCCCCAGCCTGGTGTCCAGTAGAGGAGAAAAGATGACCCCTGGGCAGTCCCAGAGAGGGTGCTGGGGACCTGGGCCTGGAGTCCCCCAAGGTGTTTGATGGGTTTTTTCCCCTTCATTTACCACATTTCATGGGCCTTAATATGATACCGGCTATAAGGTGCACCCCTGCTTCAGACCTACGAGGTGTGCATCTTAGAAATTACGGTAGTTATCAAACTCAGATGGGGAAACATCGGCATAGAAGGAACAAGACTAGCTTCTAGTCTTATAGCAGATGTTTCCCAAGCAGCTCGTTATGGCAGCTGTGGCCCTGACCCCTGGCCCTGGACTGGGAGGACTACATTTCTGGTTCCTGGGTGAATAGGCAGGTGGGCCGTGTGGGCACAGGTGCTGAGGGGTCCGTGCTGCTGCTGTGCTCCGCCCGGGACTCACAGTACCAGCAGATGCTGAGGTCAGAGGGCAGAGCCAGGTGCTGAGAAGGAACTGAGACCGAGGCTCCTCAGGCTGGGCCCTCGATGACCACTCCCAGAAGGGCCTGCAGGGGGTGGGCACGCTGGGTTCATCATCTGTGAGCCCTGGAGCAGGGGCATGGTGAGCCCACAGGCTCCTCCTAAGAATAGGAACACATGTACCTGGGGCGTAGGCTGCCTTTTGTCTCCCCAAGCCCAGCCAAGCTGGTTTTCCAGGGGCTGCAGGGAGACTAACTGTGTGCTACTCTTCCCCCGCAGTTGGGTCACGGGTGAATGGGAGCCATGCAGTCAGAGCTGCGGGAGGACAGGCATGCAAGCACGCTCTGTGCAGTGCATCCAGCCACTGCACAACAACACCACGCGCTCGGTGCACACCAAGCACTGCAATGAGGCCAGGCCTGAGGGCCGACGGGCTTGCAACCGTGAGCTCTGCCCTGGCCGGTGGCAGGCCGGGCCCTGGTCCCAGGTAAGCCACTCCCCTGGCCCCATGTCCTCAACCCTTGGACCTAGTTTGGGTGAGGTTGGGTGGCTGGGGTGTCCCACCTTGGATACAGCTCTGCTCTGGGCCACATCCTGTGAGTACCAGTAGATGCCATATACTGAGTGTTCTTTCAGGAAATCCAGTGGAATGTGTGTCTTTACTCCATAGGACAGGCTCCTGTGTCTACAGGAGCCTAGAATTCCAAGAGAGTGAGGGCAGCCTGGATTCTGGGATTAGTAGAGAGGCCTGTAGTCTCATCTCAGAAGGTATGGGTTCTGTCTAAAAGCTGTCCAAACTTGCAGGAGGGTACAGGAACAAGGAGGGCCTAGACTTGGCCTGGAAAGGATAGGAAGGCTATCTCGGGTTACAGGAGTTCTGCAGGTCGGGTGGAGCTGATAGGAGCAATAACACCCAGTTTGCAGGCCTGGTGGGTCAAGGGTCCCTGAGACACTTGGACTCAATGCCTGGATAGAAGAATTCATTGGTCCCAGAGGTGGTTATACTTAACGATCACAGTGTATTATAATGAACGTACACAAGGTAGACTTGGCAAAGGGAAGAGGTGCATGAGTGAAACACAGGCTTCTGGGGTTATTCTCCCAGCAGCGATGTATGACAACCAGGGAAGCCCACCCCAGCCTGGATGCGCAGGGTGTCTATGAGGAATCAGTCACATATGCCTTAGGTGCTTATGTGTAACATTGGTACTGATGCTCCAGACCCCAGAGGCAACGTAGGTGCTCCCCAAAAATCACATCGTTGTTCTAAACTGACTGAACAAACTGGTACAGGTGACTTAAGAATCTGTCCTACCAGGCAGAACTTTCTGTGAACCTGGTTCTGGGAGCTATCCAGGCCTCAGTGCTGAATACAGACTTTTCTTGCGAACTGTCGGGTTTGAGTAATGCCCTGCAGTTGCTGCAGCACACTCCCCCCCCACACAAGGCAATTACTTGGTGATTTTCCTTGGGCAGCACTGGCCTGAGCTGGAAGCCCAGAAGGCATCCAGCCCCACCTCAGGTGGTGAGCTAGAGGCATGCCAGAGCTGGAGGAGCCAGCGAGGGGTGGAAGGAGGGTGCCTCTGGCAAAGCCCCCTGGACTCTGTCAGTCTCCCCAGTGGCCCCACCTGTGCACAGCAGCCCTTCCTGGGTCTGAGGCCTCCTCCACTTAGAGGAGAGTGACTCTTCTTGAGAACCCCAGAGTACCAGACCCCGTGCCCATTCGCTGTAAGTCACAACACAGAGAAACATGCATCCCCTCTTCAGAGATTGCGGTAGCTCCCCAGGCCTTCTCCCCAGGGAGAAGGCAGGGAAACCTTTAATCCACACTTTACCCCGCACCTGCACTTCACCACCTCCCTCATTATGGGGTCGCAGGCCTGGGGAACATGAGCTCATCCAAGCCCACCCTGGCGTGGGAGGTGGGCCCTGACTGGTAACTCCTGCCCACAGTGCTCGGTGACCTGTGGCAACGGCACCCAGGAGCGGCCAGTGCTCTGCCGTACTGCTGATGAAAGCTTCGGACTGTGCCGGGAGGAGCGACCTGAGACAGCAAGGATCTGCAGGCTCGGCCCCTGTTCCCGTAAGCCTTTTGCTGCCCCGGCCCTCAGGCCCCACATGAGTGGTGCTGACCAGGCAAAAGCAGTGCTTCCCTCCACTGGCCAAACTCAGCATTTGTGACCGTGAAGAAGAAGCTGAGCCCTTTTGGCCAGGCCTGGACCCTTCCCTAGTGGGAAGTGGAAGGCACTAATGTCCACCACACTCACCTCCGGGCCAGGTCCTGGTGATATGTGGATTCAGACCCTGTCATCCTGGTACTCCTAAGAAGGCGGAAATCAGACTCACAATGAGCACACAAGGCAGCTCAGTCAGACAGGGGTGCCTAGTGGAGGGAGGAGGCCCATGTAAGTGGGAATTTCCCCGTGCCCTGTACTGAGAAGAACCAAAAAACGTGTGTAGACACACTGCTGTACACGTGTCCCCTTGTTTGGTCCCCCAAACAGCTAAAGGTATAAATCCTGCCTTGAGCCCAGTCCATAGGCATGGCGTGCCACCCCAGCCAGGGGGTAGAGCCAGGATTCACTGTTCCCTGCATTCCCTGTGTGGACAGTGGAGGGGGTACCACTCAGCCCAGGGGAGGGGAGGGAGGACACACCTAGGAGCCATGCAGCGATCAGGAAGCAGGCAGCGTGTGTGTGAGCAATAGTTGCAGCTGCTCTCTGTGCAGCTGAGACTCAGGCTGGAAGGGTAGGGCAAGGAGAGGCACAAGGCCTGCCTGTCAGGGACTTGGAGCCCATCTGTCTTGAGAGTGGGCCTTGAACGTTACACTGGGGCGCTGGGACCCTCCTCTCAGTCTTCCCATGAGCTGTAGAGCCATTTTGCCTGGAGTGGGACCTCCACTGGGACCTCGGCCTGGTGTCCCAGCAGCTGTAGCCCCTTTTTCTTGCCTCTAGGAAATGTCTCCGACCCTTCCAAGAAGAACTACATTGTTCAGTGGCTCTCCCGCCCAGACCCTGACTCGCCGGCACAGAAGACCTCGTCAAGTAACCGGCCCGTTTATAACTCTGCCTCTGCCTCTGCCCTCCAGTGCATGCCCTGCGCCTTGTGGAGCTTGCCGTGGGCTCCTCTGCTCTCTTTCTATGGAAAACTCCCTTGACGCTTCCTGAGTGCTCTCTCGGTTGAATCTGTTTTCTCTCAGGCCTCTGTGCTTGGCCATCTCCTTGAGAATCACCTGGCCACCTGATGGCAGGCCAGTCTCGCAGAGACAAGGCCCCAGGGTCACTGGCCTTTTGTGGGGGCCAGAGCCTGATGGTGATGGCTTGTAAAGGGGCAAAGATCTGTCGTGGTGCCGGAGGGGCCAAAGGCCAAAGTGCCAAGGTGACCACTTGGTGACATTCCTCCAGGCTGAAGCTGCAGTTCAGATATCAAGGGGGAAGCTCACCTGTCCCCTTTCAAATGCTTCCCACCAAAGGGGTGAAGGGAGTTTTGGGGTGTGCAATTCTGTGCCACCGCACTGGACGGCCCAGCCCTGAGTTCTCGGTGGTGTGTTGGGGCTTCCTGGCCACCTCTGCTGTTGCTGCTGCTGACCCCTGCTGGGGGTGTCCTCTTGACTCATGAGACTGTGGCCTGCTTTCTGTGGCCTTTGTGTCCAATTTATACAGTCCCTTGGTCCCATGCCCTGTCCCCGGGGGTTGGCTCTAACAGAGGAGGGCCATGTCCTTCCAGTGGGACATCGGGACATCACCACTCCATTCTCCGTCCATTAGCTCCGATGGCCTTTCTCATCATGTGCACATGCCCCCTGGGGGTGGCGGGAGGAGACGAGCGAGAGGAAGAGGTGGACTTGGCCACCTACCCATGTGAACAGCTACAGAATTACCTCAATTTTTATTGGTTCTTTTTGTTTGTTTAGAAAAACTATGTAGAAAATGCCTTAAAGTTGAGAGGTGACAGAATCGGCCGCTAACTCGAGCTTCTGAGGAGGATGCAATCCAGGGGGAGGCAGGCAGTGCAGGTGAAGGGGGAGGTTGCCCGTTCATCCACCATTTGCCAAGGCTGAGACTTCCCGATTCAGATGCCCGGTTCCCCACACCTGTGGTCTGTGCAGGGACCTAGTTGAGTCCGCCCCATCCACACCTGCCAAAGGGAGACCCACTCTGATGCCCACGGCCAGTCGGCGCCGACTGTTGGAGGCCCCTGGTGTGCCTGCAGCGCTGCCTTATGCTGCGGGCTGACACGCCTGGCCTTGCGCCCAGTGTAGCTCTCCCACCTGCCGCTTTGCAGCCCTGCCTCGACCTCCACCCCCTGTTAATAATCTCCCTGCTGGATCTTGTGCCAACTCCCCTCCCCTGGCACTAATTACTGTTATGTAAATACTCAGTGTGTAACACATACTAATTCTCACGACTGTTAACTTCCAACTTTGACTAGGCGATGTGAGTGACAAGTGACTCTGGGAAGGTGCAATACAGCCCTGGGCATTGTGCTCTCTGTCTATATGCACTTTGGTTTATCAGGGATATTTTATTAGTGTTTTGTATGTACTCACTGATGTATTGTATAGGTTCCATTGTTGTCGCTTCCTCGTTTTTTTTTTTTTTAATGAGAAACTTTAGTGTGTGCCAAAGTGACTGTGAAAATGACCTTTTATTCTTAATATCGATGGAAACACTTCCTGTCATGCATCCCACAAACAAACTCAATAAAAGTTCACGAAACTGGGTGCTTGGGTTTGGCAGGCTGCTGGCTATTTCTCTCAACCTCGATGGCCAACCATGCTGTGAAGCTGGGGCAGGGGGAGTGCTGACTTGGTTTCTGATTCAAAAGCCTTCACTGCTCTGTCCCCCTGCCCAAGGTGGACTTTTAGCATCCCTCCTCCACCATGACATTATCTCCCTGCTCCCCAGGCAATTTTCAAAGTGGGACAGCAGCCCCTGTAGACACTCCACTGTGATCCTGCTTGTTAAATCATTAGCACAGGCACCTGGCAAGAACGTCCCTGCGTTCTCTCCTTGCAGATGGAGCGCTCACTGAAAGGGAAAGAGGTGCTTCTCCCTTTTCTTCGGGATCAGAGACTGTGGAGTGGGAGTGTGGGGCCCGTAGCCAGGACAGTGTTGGTCCAGGTTACCATGCTCTGGGCTCCTGGCACCAAGCTGTCAGCCTTGGGGCACCTGTCAGGGAGGAGAGGTGCCCACTTGGCCAGGCAGCAGCCAGGTCAGCCCTAGGAGAGGCTGGGTCAGGAGAGGAGCAAGGTCACAATGGTTGTGGGCATGTGCAAGGCTCACACTCTCAAGCCTGTATGTATGTCCCGGGACCTGCCCTCAGAAACCACAGGGCCTTGTGTTCACTCACCTTGCTCATGAGCACCAGACAGTGGGTCAGGTTCCAACAGGGACCCCCTGATCTGGAGCCTGTGTTATGTTCTGCTGGTGAGAATTCCTTTGTACCCTTGCCCCTGGCCTTGAGAAGGAGACCTGTCCCAGGAAGGAGGGCGATCATGAGAGGAAACAGCATCATAGAGCGATGCCTCAGAGCACAGGGCCAGGCCCTGGTACTGGCCTCTGTGGAGGAGAAGTTCCGGGAGCCATGGCGCAGTTTGCCCCGCTCAAAGTTTCAGTCAGTGAAAGGAATCCCAATCCAAGAGAAACAAAAAAGACCAAGGCAACTGTGGTACACAAAACTGTAGCCACTGTCTCCTTTCCTAGATGGACCAGGAGAAACCATGCCCCCAAGGGACCCCAGCTGGGGATGCAGGCAGCCCAGGACAGGGAACAGCTAAGGTGCATGGAGGGTGCAGGCAGATGAGGGGTTTTACCCACTCTTTTAACTACTCTCGTGAACTACAACTGGTGGAATGGGTGCATATGGCTTGACTGAAGAGGGAAGAGAACGGAGTGTCGGCACCGCAGCCTTTTCAGCGATGATTTAGGTGGTGCATAAATATGGCTGGCCTCTCAGGGAGCAGTATGTGTTGAGTTTGGAACGTGCAGATCAGGACCTGCTGAAAGATTTGCCATAGCACCCACCGGGGGGGGGGGGGCGGCAGCTCCCACGCATCTGATTGGTGAAAGGTGGTGGGCAGCCCTCCACCCTAGGGCAGCAGAAGATGACGACGATGAGAGTCCGTACCTCTGACTTGGGAGGGGCTGGCACAGAGGGCACTGACCTCTCACAGGCGCAGTTCTCAGCAGTTGCTTTAACTGGTACCCTGGAAAAAGTGAGGACGGTGGCAGGGTCCTAAATTGGGGCTCTTATCTAAGTCTCTAGACTGTGTGAGTAGGCTTGTCAGACTACAAAATGTCTAGGCAGTAACTCAGAAAAACCAAAGTAGTTTTTCCTATCATACAACTCCTTACTGATTCCTTTATCCGTTGTGATATTAGGGAGGAATTCTCACTTGACACTAATTTCTTGCACATTTCTCTCTTGCTCAGAGCTTTGCAGGCAAAAGTGTATTTGATAACTTAAAATTGGAGTTAAGAAGACTTACAATTTTCTTTGCATTAATATATTCTGGAGACACCTTTATTTACTGTACTAGTTTGCCATGAATTGTGGTAGTACAAAGCTTTCTTCTAAAATAAATTTTAAGTAAAAAAAGGAGTTGATTTAAAGGAGGAAAGTACTAAACAAATTGTAACACAGGTAGTGCTAAGACAGAGTCCAGGCTGTGCGAGGGGCACACAAATGAATCTACGTAGGAAAAATACACATTCGTTGTTCACTACAAGGCAAGAGGTATTGCAAGTTAATTGCTGCTGGAAAATGGCTGAAGATCAAGTTTCAGGAAACAGTATCTTGGCAGAGATCCTTTGCCAGTCAGTGCTCAGTGCATGCTGGTCAGCACTTTGGTGGTGTAATTTGCATCTCATTCAGCGCAGAAGGCTCATTGGTGAATGATGATCACTGAAAAACACACAACTGCAGACACCTGAAAGCTTCCCTCACCGCCCCTCCTCCCTCTCACTGCCACCACCCATCCCCGAGGCCTGCTGGTCCCTCTGGCCCACCGGTAGCCATGGGTCCTTCTGCACAGAAGGGGCTCAGCCTAGCAGACAAGGGAGAGGCTCCTCCTAGAGCCCACCCAGCTGAAAATCAAGGTAACTGCCCCCAGCACAGAGGATGAACTGGGGCTGAGAAACGCCGCTCAGCTTTGTCATCTTTCCTATCCCGCTCAGTGGGATGTGGGCCCGTGAGGAGGGGTATCTGCCCCAGGACATTCATGGGAACCCTGAAGCCTGGGGGGAGAGATTTCATGCCCCATGTTCTGTCTTTCTTTGCAGCCAGGGATGGCACAGGAAGTGAAAACTTTGAGCACTTCAGCCAAGCTCAGATTAAGGAATCCAGTGTTTTCAAGGCTTCCAAATTGCTATGCAAACATACACTCTGAAATGCAGAGTTGTCCTCATGGCCACTTACAGTCAAGATTCCACAGAATGGGGATTCCTTTCAGCCGCCACGGAGACCATGACTTGTGTGAAGAGGCACTGTCCGCTTCTGGACAGCGCGTCGTGGACTTTGCGGCAGTGGAAGGAATCATCTCTTCTGCTTCTTTGGCATCTATCTTCTGGCTCAAGAAATGAAGAGTGATGCCTGGCCTTGCATTTTCCAGTGACCTCTGTAGCAGATACGAGTGTTTACACTGGCTTTGCCAGCAGGTGTTCAAACAGCTGCACAAACCTTTGCAACAGAGCGTGAAGGAAATAACTACAGGCACAGAGGACAGAGCAGGCATTTCTCCTGGAGGCCCTGCAGTGAAGCTGACTGGTGTGAATTGCACTTTTGTGAAGCAGCACATTGAAGTCATGGCTGACAGACATGATGGAGCTGGGTTTTAGGAAGGTTGCCCACTTGACTTTATAGAAAACATACTTCAATGGAAGGGAAGAAAATGGGCAAGCATCAGAGGATGAGAGCAATGTCAAGGATCAAGAGAGAATTCTTTGACCCTGGATATCAACTTCTAAATGAACTTTTATTTTGATATTTTTTTCCTTATTAAAAAAAATCAGCTATATGTACCAGCCACACCACTAAGTCTATGAGCCAGCTAATGGCCACTAGTGGCATATATAGGTCTGTTTAGCTGCCTCGATCAACCCTGTTTCTTACTATTACTAGTGGCATCCAATAGAATGAAAGCAGAGACAAAAGCTGCTGGATTCTCAGAAAGATTCTAGTCCCTGGCTGGCTATACATGGCTTTACCCCGACCTCTGACAGCTGCTGCCTTGGCGTCAAAGCGTGGGGCTTCAAGTGAGTGGGACCCAGAGAACTAAACATTCAGTTACCAACATAAGGTCATAAGCAGGTGCTGATCTTACTGCTCCAGAGCGGACTTTTAAGTTTACTAACTGATTTGTACATAAAACTAGAAAACCAGTACTTTATACACAGTTTCTGCTGTCAGAGTAAAAGCCTGATGTAACTCGGTTGGTTTCTACATCAAATATAAAATACTCTGTTTACCACTCGTAAGGGCCAATTCAAAAGTGACTAGGTGAACAAATGAGCCTGTGTAAACTAAGCAAGTTAATTTGTATTTTTTTTACTTAATGAAATGTGTTCTAATCACCTACCCAGCCAGTCCTGCGCACACGTAGGTGTTAGTCTGCACGTACCACAGGGAAGGCAGCTGCGTTCTGTGGTGGGTGGAATACCGTGGGACAAGCGCAAAAGCAGAAAGGAGCTTCTGATCCCACTTGATTTGGGAATTACAGGGGCTAACAGCCTGTGACCTAGGTGTCTGGGAAGGGCAGCAGTATTTCATTTCTCAAACTGTGTTTTCCCCAACTTCTAGTCAATATGCACGACCCTTAAAGACTCTTCATAGGTAGACTCTAAGATCAGATAGTGCTGTTAATTGATTTTCAAGTCACCTAAGATCTTCAATCCTATTAAGTGATAAAAGCACACCTGAAACTGGCTTTCCTAAAAGTTCAGTGTTTACTCTTATTTTGTTCAATTTGTCTATAACTAAACACTGTTCAGTTTGATTCATTCATATGTACTACTTTTAAATTTATACATTTTCTTTTACTACTTTTTTTTTTAAAGATTTATTTATTTATGCGTACAAGCACTGGGGTACAGGCCAGAGGTGGGGGGGGGGGTGAGAGGATTCACCACAGACAGCGGGGAGCAGAACAGGTAGATCAACAGAAGTACACTGCTGAGGGGAGCAGCGGGCACAGCAGGAGAGGTCTGCTGCACCATGTGGGTCCCCTCTCTGGCCGGCAGCAGGGATTGAACTCGTGCTGCAGTGGCTGCGGTTTGCTTCGTAGTGCGTTGCTTAACCCACTGCGCCACCAGGGAGGCCCCTCTTTTACTACTTTTAACAGAGGTTTTAAACTATGTCCTCGATCATACTTTGAAATGCTACCTAGTCTTAGGGTGCAGTTCATAACTGATTAGGTGTTGTTTACTGCAGTTACTTCTAGCATTTGTCTAAATCTGACATCGCCTGGTAGATAAAGGACTTTGGTAGGAATCTATGAGAAGACAGTATGAACTCAGTAGGGTTAGCTTGATTGATCTGCCTGCTCTGTATTCCAAGCCAAAAAGGCACGTTGTGAGCTGAGAAGCTTGCCTGCTGTTAACACCGCATGGCTGCATTTGGGCAACGGTTGCTATGTGGGGGTGACACTGGCCTGTTCTGTTGCCAGTTTCCTTTATCATCTGTTATTTAAATGGTCAATGCTTAAACTTGTGTAATATGGACCCTTTCGTATGTTTTAAATTCTTGTTATCCTGAAGTTAACCCAGCCTCTGTGACCCGACACCAGTGTAGCAGAAGCTGCGTAGACACAGACTTGGCTGGCGCTGCTGGTGGAGGCTGGGTGCAAACTGCCAGTCCTGCCCCATTAGCCTGTCCTGTGGGAGATCACTTCTGCTCAGTCAAGTTCTACTTCATAACCTTTTTAAAGGGAGACAAGTTTTTTTTTTTTTTTAAAGGGAGACAAGTTTTAAGCTAAAACATTTCAAGGTTTCTCAGGATTGAATATACACAAGTGTTAAATGATAAAAACAAAATGCCTAGTTCAACTCAGGCAAAAATAACCCCCACAATCATTGGTGTCCTTTGAAGAGTGGTTGGCCATGATTATTTTGATATTTTCTAGGCCGATACTAGCATAGTCAAGTTTTTGTCCAATGGCTTTCTCAATTGATTATTCACTCATTGATTTATTTTAATATTTAAGAACTTAAAGCACTGCAGCCCACTGCCCAGAGGAAATCAGACACAGAAGTCCACTATGTAGACCAGGTAGAAGGAAAGTACTCCAGAAAAGTGCCCTGGCCCTCAGGAGCGATCACCTGCCTGCCCCTGGCATGAGACCAGGCATTCATCCCATCTTGTCTTTTTACTCAGTGATTCTTGCCAAGCTTTAGGCTCTTGTCTGGTCACTGGCAATGCTGCTAAGCACCTGACAGTTGTCAAACCTTGCCTCTAAAGGACCAGAGAGTAAATATTTCAGGTGTTGTGGGCCATATGGCCTCTGTGGCAACTACGCAACTCTGGTTATAGTGGGAAAACAGCCATGGATAATAAGTGACATGCTGTTTCATGTAAACCCTTATTTACAGAAGCAAGTAGAGGGACTATTCTCACTGGCCGTGGTTGAACGACCCCACCCTAGACCACCAAGACATCTGCTTCTCAGGGTCCCAACCCACTGTGAGACAAGTGGGGAGATGCTGATGCTAGCTGTGTGAAAAGGCACAAGTGACAGGAGGGCGTGTGGCTGATGGCGAGAGGATCCCTACTCTTAGCACCACTGGGCCAGCTCGGTCCGTGTCAAAGGCCTGTGCCTCCACCCACTCTGCCTCCCAGTTGGTCAAAGCTGGTCAGGCGACACCACCACTCAACTCTTACCAAAACACCTCAGTGGGAAGGACAGAAAGCAGAGAAACCTCCGGGGAACAGGTGGGGCTCTTTCCCCTCAGCAGATTCAAACAACACAGCTCTGATTTTATCTGTTTCATATAGTGGGCATTTGTGTAAGATTTATCTAAGGAAGGGGTTGTGTCAGTTTTAAAACCGTGAAAGCCACATCACCAGTTCTCTGGCTTTGGTTTCCGTAATGCCCGCTCAGCATAAGACTGCCTACCTTCCCCACTACACGCCATGATCCTGTTTCTTGGTGTCGAGATTAGAAAGACCTGGGCTTTTCCCAAACAGATGATCTGTTTTTGATCTCTTCCAATTGTGGGTTCTGTAGCCAGTCATTTTTTTCTCCATATTTTGGCCACTTAGAAGTTCAAGCCAAGGTTGTGTCCGTCCACCTCTGGTGATAAGTGCTTCTGTTGTCCGTCTTACCTTCAACAATGCTATTCTAAAATCCATAACTTCCCTATTTGGGACTTCTTCAATCATTCACATTTATCTTATTTATATATTTTTAAATTTTTTTATTTATGCATACAAGAGCAGGGGTACAGGCCAGAGGTGCGGGAGGTGAGAGGATTCACCAGAGACAGAGCGGGGAGTAGAACAGGCAGATCGACTGACATACACTGCTGAGCAGTGGACAAGGCAGGACCCTCACCATGTGGGTCCCCTCCCTGGCCGGGGATCGAACTCGCGTTGCTGTGCAGCGGATCCTTCACAGTGCAGCGCTCAACCCGCTGCGCCACCAGGGAGGCCCTTTCTTATTTATATTTTTATGCATTCTTTGATTCTCTGTGTCAGGTTCTTCAGATAGAAGCACATCCAAATAGAGCACAGGAACTTTGGAACTTTCCCAATAATGAAAAAAGTCAAGCACTAGTCACCTTATCTGACAACTACAGGTGTACTTGCCAATGCAGTGCTGGGGAGGGAGACCCATGGCATCATGAGGTCACACAGTGGAGGGGTTAACTCCCTATGGGAGGTCAGGTGATGCTTGTCTGAGGAAGATGTTTCAGCTGCATCTAAAGAATGACTAGAGTGAGCTGGAGGAAGAGGAAAGGCACAGTATTTTCAAGGGCCCAGTGGCCAGAGGGAGCCCAGTGCACAGTAAGAGAATGGAGACTGAAGGGGACAGACTGTCATTCTGAAATCAACAAAGGGCAATCCAGGAGCTTCTATCAGGTCGATAACACAGTCACATCTGCTGTTTAAAAATAGTGTTTGGACTAGAGCAGGGTAGCTAGGTAATGAGGAAAATAATGGAGAAAGGCAGGCAGAAAGGAGATTTCACCATAGTTGTTGGTTTGCAATTTGGTTCCATAGACACAGCAAGGAGAGACTGAGGAAGAGGCAGAGGTCTCCAGAATTGGTAGCAGTGGTTTTAATGAGCAAGTGACCCCCACCTATGAAATCTTCAAAGTTTATATAGATTGGCTTCAGTCACATATGTTGTCCAGATTGTCTTCACATCACATTGCTACCTCAAGATAGTGCTCTTGGGGCTGTGTCTAGCACAGGGAAGGCAAGCAGAATGCCCATGTCAAGGTCAGGAGGAAGCAAGGGACCTTGTATCACCTGGGTCCAGTTCTCAGGTGACTAGCACCTCCTCTCAGTGACTCCCCTAACAACCGTACAGCCAAGGGGCCAGGAAGCTTGACCCTGTGGAGGTGGGGAAGAGGCAATGCAGAGGTATCCAGGAATGTCCAGGAAGAAATACTGGTGGATATGGCTGGGTAGGGAGACCTGGTTTATGTACCTGAAAGGATTTTCTCTTGAGACAGGCGTTGGCAGCAGAGCCCACAAGCTTGGGTTGGATATGTCAAGCTTCAGGCACCTTTGGGAACAGGGGGTTGAGAGTATCTAGGCAGCAGTTGTATATAAGAGTCTGAAGCTCTGAGAATTTGGGGTTGGTGCTAACTAAGTGGGTCCTCAGGTGTAAGGGAAAATTATAGGCTGGAACAGTGTCTACATTGGACAGACCTCAAAACCACTGATTCTGAATTGGGAGAGAGGGCCTGCTTGTGCGTTACTGCAGGAAACTTCAAGGGCTGTGGATGTAGAGAGTATTGTAATTTGGCACACAAAGGAACTACGTCAGATTTGTTCCCATTCCATGGCTGACTCCTCCTTTCCTCCTCATTGTGAGCACAGAAACAGTAGTAGGTTTGGGCCTGCTGAGTCGGTGATCAGGAATTTATAATTCCTGAAATATGATTTACTGCATGTTGAATGAAATTTTGTGAACCATCTCAATTTTTGTGTTGTTGAATGTGATGGTGGGAAAAGGGAAGAAAGGTGCAATATTGGGAGTAATAGAGTAAACAGAGAGTGAGAGCAAGAGGAGTTGATGGGTTGAATTAATAAAGCTGCAGATAGAGTTGCTCTGGACCAGGGACAAGGCAGTCAAGATGGGCTGGGGGAAGGCAACAGTGGTCTTTGGAGATAGTTGAAGCTCTCTATGCAAGCCAGACCATCGATGACCCATTTCTGGGATAAGAAGAAAGGAATGTGCTAGGAGAAAGCTAAGACTGTGTGAAGGCATCAAGTCATAAAGTTGGGAAAAAGTCAGAAGCTCAACATGGCCAGCCCACAGGATGGAAAGAGCAGAGGGCCTCCCTGGTAGTGCTGTGGGTTGAGCGCCACACTGTGAAGCATCTGCTGCACAGCAGTGCTAGTTCAATCCCCGGCCAGGGAGAGGACCCACATGGTGCAGCAGACCTCTCCTGCCTTGCCCGCTGCTCCCCTCAGCAGTGTATTTCAGTTGATCTGCCTGTTCTACTGCCCACTCTGTCTTTGGTGAATCCTCTCACCTCATGGCTGTAGCCTGTACCCCAGCTCTTGTATGCATAAATAAATAAATCTTTAAAAAAAAAAAAAGATCAGAGCTAGAATATGAGGTTGTTGGGTATGTTGGGGCAAGTGGAAGAGAGACCAGACAAGTTTGAGTGAGGTAGGAACAAAGTAGTGGAGCCTGAGAGAATGGGGTTTGCTCTGTTGGTTTTTAGGAATTATTTCATTTAAGTTTAATTTTGCTGTTGTTTATATATTACTGTAGAGTCAAACTGCCACAAAAGTTCATTGGGGTTACTCCTGGGTATCAAATGTAAAAGTCAGACAAAGTCCCAGAACAGATAGGCTTCATTTCTGTCCCAAAGTTTGAGAGGTACTGGAAAATGTGGACTCAGCTGGGACCTGCTTGGAGGAGGGGGCATGTTGCTTCACTGCTGAGTCAGTTATCAGGAATTTGTGATTGTGCCCCATTCCAGGACATCTCCACGTTGAAATCAGACTTTCCATATGAGCTCGCTTGCCTCTGTGCTATCTTTGGGCTCTTTCAAAGCTTCTTCCAGCAAACTGCACCCTTTCAGGGGAAAAACATCCCCCTCATCTTGTCCTTTGGTTATTTGTTACTCTTCTCTTTCAGAAGGCCGCTGCCAAGGTGACAAGTCAATGTTCTGTAGGATGGAAGTCTTGTCTCGCTATTGCTCCATCCCAGGCTACAATAAACTGTGCTGCAAGTCCTGTAACCTGCACAACCTCACCCATGTGGATGACAGGGCAGAGGCACCGCCTGGAAAGCACAATGACATTGAGGAGCTCATGCCCACCCACCCAGTGCCCACACTAGTTATGGAGGCACCACCTTCCCCGGGTACACCCCTGGAGGTTTCTCTCAATGCCTCCAGCACCAATGCCACTGAGGATCACCCAGAAACCAATGCTGTTGATGTTCCCTACAAAATCCATGGCCTGGACAATGAAGTCCAATCACCCAACCTAATCCCTCGACGACCGAGCCCATATGAAAAGACCAGAAACCAAAGGATCCAAGAGCTCATTGATGAGATGAGGAAGAAAGAGATGCTCGGAAAGTTCTAATAAAATGGAAAGATAGCATTAATAGCACTTTTTTCTTGCTTACAGAGATTTCATAGGATAGCAAATCCTGTGTTAAAGACGTGAAGTCAAAATTCCTGTTCTAAGAGGTTTTGAGAAAACAAAAAGGGAGAATGATATACATAGATATAGTTATGTGCGTGTGGCAACTAGGTTAGTACAGATGTTTCCCAGCCCCAGTTTTCTAAATCCTGACTGGTATGGGCATGGGATAGAGGAAAATACGGGAGTTCTACAGTTTCTCTTTATAGAGGTGGGGGGCGGGGGAGGGGTTGGCAGGAGGAATAAGTCAGAGAGAAAGCACTTGTCCCCAGTGTCTGGGAAGTAATTGGCAATCTTCATTTCCTTGGTGGTGACTACCCTTTGGGTACACAGGCCATTTCCTACCAATCTCCAGACTGACACACAGTCCCCAAGGGGAATGTCTTAAGATAAATGGTTTATTTACTAAACCACTACAATAAGCACAATCCTGTGGTGGCTGCGAATGCAAATTCCTTCAAGAACCAGGATGGAGGAGAGGATGAGTGTGGTGGAACAGGGGACTGTACCAACCTGAGAACCACACTCAACTAGCGCTGACTAAGCTCTGGTCATTGCTGCCACATGACCACTATTGCCAGAGAGTGTATTCCTTCAGAATCTAGATTTTCATGTGAAAATCTTTAAAGATCAACTTAAAATATTTTAATGGGGCCTGTGAGTCTGTTAGGCTCTATAGTTTGACTTCCAATAGTGTGGCTTCAGGACTTGAGTAACCATCTGAACCATTTGGTGCTCCTGGGCAGTATTTGGATATGTCAGCTGAATTGAATTTGTGAAACTGTCCATTTGTTCCTCAGAAAATACCCCAAATCCTGTAACCAGGACATATGCATCACATTTTCCTACTGAAGAGAAGATAGTGGAGGGTATTCTAGACTTTCCCAAGCCTTGCTTGGAAAATATCTGGGATGATGCTTAATTTTGGCTTTGTTTGCCAACTCTAGCCACCTAGCCTCAACACTAGCAGCCTGAGAGAGGTGCCTTCCCTCCCCAAGTGCATCAGCAAGAAGAGGGAGGCATGTACATTGCTGGAAAGTGCAGTGAGAGGTCAAGGCCTTACATCTTCTAGAGGATGGAGAGTGTTACCATCAGGGTGTGCCATGCCCATGTGCCTTGAGGTCTTAGACTTTGTGGACTTGGGTCTGGTCCTGAAGACCATCTTTTCTTGCAAGGGGATGGAAGGCCATTCCCTGTCTAGCCCCCTACCCCTTAGAAGTTCAAGAATCCACAGTGAGCTGCCCAATGGGACCATTCCTAGACACAGGGTGGGAGGTGGTGAGACCTTGCTTTACCTTTCACACTCTACAAACTTTAACAACTTCTGGCTTTGGAAAAATGGTGCCAAGTTGTGAGCAAGATGTGAATGAGAAATGGAAGGAAAGGCATATGGATGGATGGGAGGATGGTGGCTAATTTTTACTTCTCCCTGTGTAATTTTGTGAACGTGTAGCTTAAACTTCTCCAAAAATACTACACTCAGGGGCATGTTAGCCCCTTAGTTGGGCCTGGGCAGACACATAATTCTGAAACTTTTCATGTCCAGGAAAGTTCAAAAACCTTTGTATTCTTGCCAGCTATAGATCTTAAAGAACTCTTTCTTAATCCCCCAATATATGGATGAGAACAATGAGGCTCAGAATAATACCATGATACCTAGTTTATGTTGAATTTAAGGTGCTAAGTATGTTTGTCTCATTCTGTGTATGCATATGGGTGTCAGTGTGTGTGGTGTAGGAAACTGAGAAATATCTGGGATGATGCTTAATTTTCCAGCTGGGTGATAAGTAGTCTCCCTTCTGCCCAATGCAACCTGCCTCTTCTTCTGCTAACACATCCCACACGTGTTCATTGACCGGCCCTGTGTCTCAAAGGAGCTTGACGGATCCTAAGAACAAACTGGAGAAAGCATTTTGTAATATGTCTCATCATATTACTCTTTAATAAGATACGGTATGAAGCACTGAGGCAGCGCTATTGCTCTATAATCAGGATATGGATATCAGGGCTTCTGAATTTGAACCTGTGGCAGCTGGTGCTATTCATGAGCTGAAGGCAGTTCTTGCTTGGATCTGCCCTAGAATGTGGAGAAAGTTCAAGATTAACCCAAGTCAGGGCTTATTACTCAGTGCAACCACATGGTGACCTCAGATTTCAGCAAAGCAGGAATGCATGGAGGCCTTCAGGGAGAGACCCCAAATGGGACATTCCTAGGGGCACCTACCTTCTGCCTGAGAAAGAATGATGTTCTTTGGGAACTGTAGGCCAGCATGGCCATGGCCCCAGAAGCATACAAGTGCTTTGGGCTGTATATCCAGAGTTTTCTAGAACAACAGTTCTCAGAAGCCTCTCTGTATAAAGAACTGTGCAAATCTCCACTGAACATGGGGCCCTCAGGACAGATGCCCTAGCTACAGTACTGAGCTTCCAGAACCAGGGTCTATTGCCCAAGGGGCTCCTGCAGGCTAGGAGATAACAGAGAGTGTCTTCTAACTGGTTTGTAATATTGCACTGAGATTCAGAGGTCTCCTCTGTCCCTGGTTCCAGGAAATTCAGCTGAGGTATCTGAAAAGTACATCATGTTAATAGGAGACTTATCTGAAATATTAGGACCTGGTTCCCTGATCTGCTCCTTTTGGAAAGCCCATGAATTTCATGTATAGGTCTTTCATTTGTATTTTAAGATTTTTGAGTATTAAATGGTGCATAATAGTGAAGTCTTTATCAGACGAAGCTTTAGGTCATGCAGATGGACTCCTACGTGGCAGGTGGCTACCATATGGATCATCATGGTGCTGAGCTCACATCACAATATTTTATTATTTTATCTTACTGATCACAGCAATCAATACATTTGTTTTCCTGTATAGTAAAGTATGGCTCCTCGATTTTATAACTTATTAAAATTAAAATGTCTGTGTTTTTGCACATCATGCCTGTGCTTGTTTGTTACCTTAACTCTACTTGTCCCCCACTCACAACCTGAACTTGGACAGAAGGGAAAAATGTGCTACCCCTTGGGAAGACTAAGAGGTGGGGGAGGCCACCTGTAAGCACTGAGCCAAGGTTGTTCCAGTCAGGAACCTTGTGAAGTGTGAGAAACACCCATAAGGACCATTCCCTTGCCCAGCTGCCCACAGAGCTGGCTCTCTAGGGGACACAACTTACCTGGTTTCCAGGTAAACTTTTCAGTTCAACCTCCAGACACCTCTGGTCACAACTCCTTCGCTCCTATAATTAAGATTTCCAGAAAAAATAACAGATGCTGAGTTAAATTCGGATTTCAGAGAATTAAATAATTTCAACATAAAATGAAACACTTACACTAAAATATTGTTTTGCTAAGACGTGAATTAAACTGAGCCCTGTATTTTTATTTGCTAAATTTGGTGAGTCTACCTATAATCAATATGCCACTTTTAAAGACAAGTTTATTCTCTCTGATTCTCTGGCATTGACAGGTATTGGGGAAGTAAAGAGGTTGAAGGGCGGGAGAGATGATTTCTTTGATATCTCTGGTCAAAAATGAGGCAGACAATGTGTTTACCATGCTGGAGAGCAGGGAGGGAGGTTGGGGTGGTGGTAGTGGTGGTAAAGAACCAGCAGAAATATGACTAGACTCTATGGGGGTTGGAGGTGGCTTTGGATTGTTCATCTTGTTTTTTATGGAAACTTTTACTCCATTTTTATAGCACAGGCATTTATAACAGAAAAGAGGGACTGGGAATGAGTGTAAATGAATGTGGGCATTAGGAATAGGGGTAGCAAATGGTGCAGGTTAAGTATAAACTGGCTACGGCTGAATATTTGCAAAAGCCATTTGCAACTGGATAATCCAGTAATGTTATTTCAAAAACCAGGCTATGGGTAACTGGGGAATGGGGGGTCAAGAAAGGACCAATCAGCTTTCTGAAGAATGTTGAGAAATGGTAAAGTGATGCTGGAGCTACACAGGTGTTGTCCACTACACCCTTCCCTTTCAATTGTGTTAAGACTCAGGCATAGAACAGCTGCACCATAAGGTCATGCCCAATGTGTCCTACACTGGTGCAAGTTCTTAGCCCAGGGGAACACAATCTCAGAGGCCCAGTGTGCTGTGGTCCAGGAAGGCAGATCCTCATCCAAGAAAAGGACAAATTTCCAGGAAAAGAACAGGCTTGTGGGGTGACCATAAATCTAGGGCATGCAGCAAAGGAGGAGTCAGAGTAGTTAGAGCAGAGGAAGGAGATACAGAGGAGTGGGGTGGTGGTTTGTGGGTGGAAGGCCACACCTAAGAGTACAATTACTATACAAAGATTTCCAACACTGTAAGAAAATGAAAAAGGAAGAGAGAACGCAACAAAGAGTTCATTCAAAGAAACAATAGAAGAAAAATTCCCATACCTGGCACCTGGGGATGGAATTAAATATATCAGTCCATCAGCTAAAAGAACACTTGTTACCTAAACACAATAAGACCCACACCAAGAAACATAATAGCGAAGCTGGCAAGAGTTCAAGACAAAGAAAGAATATTGAAGGTAGCAAGGTAGAAGAGAAGCGAACATATAAAGGTATTCCTATCAGGCTTAATCAGATTTCATAGCAGAAATCCTATATGGAAGTTGAGAATGGAATGACGCGTTCAAAATGCTCAAAGATAAAAAGCCTTAAGCCAAAAATACTATATCCTTCAAAACTGTCGGATATGAGGGAGAAATAAAGGCCTCCCCAGGCAAATAAAAACTGCAGGGGTCTGCAAACACTAGACCTCTCCCACAAGACATGTTGAAAGAACCACTCTTATGTAAATCAAAGAGAAAAAAATCCACCCAAAAAATTAAATGAGGAAATAGTTAGAACAAGAAAACTAAAAAGAAAATGACAGTAGCAAATACCCATATATTACTAAGTACTTTAAATGTAAATGGATTGAGCTCACTAATCAAAAAGTACAGAGTGGGTGGCTGGAATCACAAAGAAAACACAACTTTCTATCGTCCCCAAAAGACCCATCTAAGTTCCAAAGATAAACAGAGGCTCAAAGTAAAAGACTAGAAAACAATCCTATAAGCCAAAAGGACACCCCCCATCCCCCCACCCCCCACCAAAAAGGCAGGAACAGTTAAACCTGTGTCAGATAAAATAAACTTCCAATTTGAAAAAGCAACAAGAGACAGAGAAGGACATTATATAATGATTAAAGGTATTCCCATCAGGCTTAATCAGATTTCATAGCAGAAATCCTATATGGAAGTTGAGAATGGAATGACGTGTTCAAAATGCTCAAAGATAAAAAGCATCAATACATCAGGAAGATGTAACACTCATCTCTGTATGGACCAAGTGAAGGAGCATCAAATCTACTAACAAACCTAAAAACACACTGGTTGCATCACAATAGTGGTAGGGGACTTCAACAACCACTTACATCAACCAAACAGAAAATCAACAAGGACTCAATAGCTTTAAATGAATAATTGGGGATACTAGATTTTTATAGGGCACTACATCCCCCAAAAAGTGGTATACATTCATCTCAAGTACACAGGGGACATTTTCATGTAGGGTCACAAAACAAGTGTCAATAAATTCACAAAGTTTGAGATCATATCAAGCATCTTCTCTGATCACAAAGATACTTAGCTAGAAATGAAACACAAAAAGAAAGCAGGAAAAACATCTACGATGTGGAGACTAAACAACATATTAGTTAATGAATACAGAGTTAATGAGGAAATCAAAAAAGAAATTTTAAAAATAGCTGGAGACAAATGAAAATAAAGATACAACCGACTGGAATCTATGTAATGCAGCAAAAGCATTAATAAGAGGGAACTCTATAGCAATACAGACCCATATCAAGAAACAAGAAAGAGCTCAATAATATTACCCTTCACCTTAATAGAAACAATAAAAGTCAGAACAGAAATAAAAGAAATGAAAATTCTAAACACAGTTCAAAAGATCAATGAAACAGAAGTTGGTTCTTTGAGAAAAAAAATAGACAAACCTCTAGATTAATAAAGAAAAGTAGGCAGAATCATAAATGAAGAAGTTATTTCCTACATCTCAAAAATATAGAGGGTCAAAAGAGACTATTATGAATTTCTTTGGCCAACAAGTTGGAAAATATGTATCTTAGAAGCATACAACCTTCCAAGATTGAATCAGGAAGAAATAGAAAACCTGAGAAGACCAATTGCAAGCAATGAAATCGAAACAGTGGTAGACAATCTCCCCAAAACCCAAAACCAATTATTTTACTACTGAATTCTACCTAATTTCAAAGTGGAATTAATACCAATCTTTCTCAAAGTCATCCAAAAAGGTAAAAGATAGGGATGCTACCAAACATATTTTATGAGGACATTACTCTTACAAAAGTAGGCAAGGACATCACACAAAAAAAAGAAAACTAAATATTCCTGATAAATATTCCTGATGAAAGATAAAAACCATATTACCATGTCTATAAAAACAGAGAAGGTATTTGACAGGATTTAGCATCAATTTATGATAAAAGCTCTTATAAAAATGGGAACAGAAGGAACATACCTCAACATAATAAAGGCCATATATGCCAAACCCCTAGTTTGAAATATGGGTTAATGGTGAGAAACAAGGATATCCATCCATTCTCAGCACTACTGTTGAATACAGTATTGGAAGTCTTAGCTAGAACAATTAGGCTATAAGATATAAAAAGAAAACTATCATTATTTTTATATGGCATGATCATATGATCATATACAGAGAAAACCTTAAAGATTCCACTAAAAAACTTCTAGAGAACATGACAGTAAAGTGGCAAGCTACAAGATCAATATACAAAAGTCTGCTGCATTCCTACATACAAATAATGAACTAAAGCAGAATGAAATCAAGAAAACAATGTCATTTACAGCAGCATCAAAAAATATTAAATAGGGCCTCCCTTGTGGCACAGCAGGTTGAGCGCCACACTGTGACGCACAGCAGCTGGAGTTCAATCCCTGGCCAGCGAGAGAACTCACATGGCGCAGAGGACCTTCCCTGCCTCGCCCGCTGCTCCCCTCAGCAGTGTGTTTCAGTCGACCTGCCTGTTCTGCTCCCTGCTCTGTCTCTGGTGAATCCTCCCACCTCCCGCAACTCTGGCCTGTACCCCGGCTCTTGTATGCATAAATAAATAAATCTTTAAAAAAATATTAAATGACTCAGAATCAACCTAAGAAAGGAGGTGAAAGCCTATTCAATGAAAAGAATAAGATGGTATTAAAAGAAATAGAAGACACAAGGAAAAGGAAACATTACATGCTCATGGATTGGAATTATTAACATTTTTTAAATGTTCTTACCCAAAGCAGTATCTGTACGCAATGCAGTCCCTATCAAATTTTTAATGGAATTCTTCAAAGAAATAGAGGAACATTATTGAAATTTATATGGAATCATGAAAGACCCTGAATAGCCAAAGAAATCTTGACAAAAAATAAGACGAATGGAGGCATTATTCTCCTAGACTTCAAATTACACTAGAAGCTACATTCCTATATAGGAATAAAAACACAGAAATCAATGGTATAGAACTGATAGCCTAGAAATAAAATCCACATTAATGTGGACAGTTCATCTACAACAAAGGAATCAAGAGAATATATAGAGGGAAACAAAGTCTCTTCAACATTGGGACTACATCAAACTAAAAGGCTTCTATATAGTAAAAGAAACTATCACTAAAACAAAAAGGTAACCTATCAAATGGGAGAAAGTATTTGCTCATCATACACCTGACAAGGGACTGATATCAATTATTCACAAAGAACTCATACAACTCAACAAAAAGGATACAAAGAATTAAATGGCCAAAGGGCACATGAAAAAAATGTTCAAATCTCTAATCATGAGGGAAATCAAAGCCACAATGAGATACCACCTCATTTAGAGACACACACACAGAAACAACAAAAGTTAGTGAGAATGAGTAGAAAAACAAATCCATGTATACTGGTGGTAAAAATATAGACTTGTCCAGCCCAATGGAAAGTAGTCTGGAGGTTCCTCAAAATTCTGATAATGTGTTATAATTTACATTGAGTTCAAATACAGCTGATCCTTGCGCAGGGAATATACCTGAAAGAAATTAAATACTACCCAAAAATTAACAAAGATGTAAGAAAGTTAATTAACTAATTATAAAAAATACACCGTTGATCCTTTTCCCATCCAAAAGTCTCCCCGAAAACAAAAGCTCAGGACCAGGTGGCTTCACTACTGAGCTCTACCAAAACTTCAAATATGAACTAATACTTATCCATCCCAAACTCTTGCAAACATTTGAGAAAGAAGGAAAGCTTCCAAACACATTTTATGAAACCAATATTAAGTTGATACTAAAACCAGACAAAGACATCACAAAAAAGGGAAACTACAATTTTCCTGATGAATGAGATGCAAAAACACTGACAAAATCTAAGCAAACTGAATTCAGCAAAGCATTAAAAGGATAATATATCATGAAGGGTTTTATTCCAGGGATAAGAGGATGGGTTCCACATCCTAAAACTGAGCAATGTAACTCACCACATAAACAAACAAACAAAAAAAAATCACATGATCATATCAATAGAAAACAGCAGAGCAAACCCAAACAAACAATATACAGAAAGAAAAATACAAACATCTAAGAAAACCCTCAGGGGAACAATACACCACAGAGAGAAAACAAAACCCAGAACCGAACCACAAATACATGGAAGAAATTCCTTACCTATCAGACAGTATTCAAGATGACCATGATTAAGAAAACTAAAGAATGAGAACAACACAAAAAAAAGTCAGAAAAGAAAATGAATGCTATTAGAAACTCAATCATCAAACAGAAGATTGTAATTTAAATTTTAAACAAGAAAATAACATAATTACAGGAGGAAGCAAAAAATTCAGGAGAAAGCCATAGAAGTAGAATAAATCAAAGAAGAAATCAGTGATCTCACAAATGAGACAGAGGTAATATGAAATAAAAGATATGAGAGAAGAAAGACAGAGAATGAAGAAACATTTTGTGAATTATCCGACAACATAAGAGAAGGAATTATATAAGTCTTAGGAATCCCAGAAAAAGATGACAGAAGGGAACTGAGAACATATTTAGGAAAATCATAGAGGAGAACTTCCCAAACTTGAAGAAGGAAATGAACATAAAAATACAAGCAAAAATAACACTTAGCTACTAGATGAAAGGGAAACTACAGCAAGACACATAATAGTAAAATTTGCAAGAGTCTAAGACAAAGAAAAAACAATGAAGCTGATGAAGGGAAAGAAACAGACAACCTATAAAGGAACACCAATTAGACTAACATTTGGTCTCTCACTAATGGCAAGAAGAGAACTGAATGATATTCAAATACTACAAGAAAAAAAATGCCAACCAAGAGTACTCTATCCTGCAAGGCTCTCCATCCTGTTGGTAGAAAGATAAGGACCTTCTCAAACAAAGAAAATCTTAGGGAATTTACATCCACCACCACCCTCCACCACTCCAGGAAATATTAAAAGAAGTCTAAAGATCTAAACCAGATGGAGGAATGAACACAAAAAACTGAATAAAGAATTAAATAAAACCATAAAAATAGGAACGAAATGGCAGTGACAGACACTTATATCAATCACTGTGATATGGGGCAGTAAGGGTCACTAAAACGCTAAGGACAACTGCCCAAGTAGTTTACTGATCACTGTATGAGTTCTTCACCCATGTGCACAATTGCAAGACTGCTCTGGTTCACAGAACAACAATGATATTTATTTAACAAACCAGGGGAAAACAAAGTTACTAATGCCAAAGGTGGCAAACAAAAGCAGATAAGCAACACTCAAAACAGCAGCTGCAGTGGCTGAACAAACTGACAAATGGCCATACTCGTGCAGCTCAGCGAGGTACCAGCTCCAGGTCTTGGCCTTCCCCACCAGGCTTTAACAGCAGCAAAATCAGGAACAATTTCAATAACTCAGCTAATTGCAAAGGCTCTGAACTTTTCCTCTCTGTGGTTGGCTGCTGAAGAGCTCTCCATGTCCTTCTGAGGCCCACACCAGTCTTCTGGAAGATCAGTACAGTGGGGGCCTAAATCACTGACCCTGGAATCACTGAAGATCCAAAAACACTGAATCCCAAATGCTGAATGCTCAAATGCTGAATCTAGAACACTGAATAATCCACAGCTGCTTCTGCAGTCCCTTATATTTCTTATTAGTCACTCCACCCCAAAATGAGCAGCCACCAGTTAATGTTAATGGTCTGAATTCACCATTGAAAACACAGAATATATAGTTGGATTAGGAACCAGAATCCAACCTTTGACTGGAAAACAGACACACAGACCAGTGAAACAGAATTGAGAGACCAGAAATAAGACCTGAATAAGACATTTATGGACAACCAATATACAAAAAAGGAGCAAAGTAAATACACTGGAACAAGGAAAGCCTCGTCAATAAATGGTGCTAGGAAAATTGGACTGCCACAGGCAAAAGAATGAAACTAGACCATTACCTCACATCATAAATGAAAATCAACTCAAAATGATTACAAGATGTAATCCTGGATGTAAGACCTGAAACCATAAAATACATCAAAGAAAACATAGACTGGATCACAAAGATCTACAAAGAAGTCACACGACTCAAAAAAAAAACAAAATGGGCAGAAGTCAAAAAATGGGCAGAAGAACTTAAGACACCTCTCCAGAGAGGAAATGCAAATGGCCAACAGGTGCATGAAAAGTTATTCAACATCCCTCATAATCAAGGAAATGCAAATTAAAACCACAGTGAGATACCACCTTACACAAGTAAAAATGGCACATACTGAAAAACAAGCAACTACAAATGTTGGCAAGGATGTGGTGAAAAATGAATCCTCCTATACTGCTGGTGGGAATGCAAACTGGCCCAACCACTATGGAAAGTTGTATGGAGGTTCCTCAGTGTACTAAAAATGGAGCTACCATATAACCCAGCAATCCCACTCCTAGGGATCTACCCAAAGGGCACAAAAACATTAATTCAAAAAATACATGCACCCTATGTTTATTGCAGCACTATTTATAATTGGTAAGGTTTGGAATTAATCCAGATGCCCAAAACAGATGACTAGATCAAGAAGATGTGGTACATACACACAATGGAATACTATTCAGCAATCAAAAAAGATAAACTAATGCCATTCACAGAAGCATGGATGAAGCTTGAAGGGATTATGTTCAGTGAAGTAAGTCAAAAAGAAAAATACCAGATGGTTTCACTTATAGAAGGAATACAGGAGATCAAGGGGAAAAAATAATAACATAACAAAACAAAAATAAACAGAAGACTATAAATCAGAGCCATTCTGCAGGGGAGGGGGAGTGATTGGAATCAGCGAGGGTGGGAAGAGCACAAGGGACTGTGGTGACAGTGCACGGGTGAACTGGTGGTGGGAATTCTGTAGGGACTACGCCTGAGAAAAGAAAGCAAACACAGTAAGAAAAATTAATTAATTAATTAAAAATAAAGAACGATTAATAATAAATAATTTAATAATTAATTAAACATAAAGGTAAAACATGGTGTGACCTAAATCTCAGACACAAATTTGCAGACTCAAGCAGCAAGAAAATAAAGGAGAAAATAAACAATTGGAAATATATCAAACTAAAAAATTTGTACAGTGAAAGAGACAGTGACCAAAACAAAGAGACACCCTACTGAATGGGGGAAAATATTTGCACAGCATGTATTTGACAAGGGATTAATATCAAATATCTATAAGGCATTTGTACAACTCAATAAAAAAAAACAACCCAATCAAAAAATGGGCAGAACAACTAAACAGGCATTTCTCAAAGGAGACATGTAGATGGCCAATAGGCATGAAAAAAATGCTCATTGTCATTATCATGAGGGAAATGCAAATCAAAATCACGATGAGATACCACCTAACATTTGTGGGAATGGCTGAGTAAAACACACACACCCCAAAATAAAAGCAAACAACCCCCACAAACAACAAGTGTTGGTGAGGGTGTGGAGAAAAAGGAGCCTTATTTGTGGGAATGTAGATTGGTTCAGCCCCTATGGGAAGAAAAATTAATTTTCCATACAACCCAGCAATTACGCTCTTAGATATCTATCCAAAGAGCACAAAAACACTAATTTGAAAGGAAATCTGCCCTATGTTTACAGCATCTCTATTTATAATAGTCAAGATAAAAAACAACATATATGCCCCAGAACAGATGAATGGATTGAGATGTGCCACTGATATACACTGTACTAATAAAAAGATAAACTCATACCATTCGTGACAACATGGATGGAATTGGAAGGAAATATTCTCTTTTTTTAAATATATATATTTTAAAATATATATATTACATTGTTGTTCATTTTAGTACATTGTTTGATATCACCTCTCAGGTATAATCACCACAAAATTACCACAACCAAGACACCCATAAACTATCACCAGTCTCCGGTGCTCTTCCCTTCCCTGTTTTTCTCCCTTCCTCTTCCCCTCCACTCCCCTGCTGAATGTCTCTGATTTTCTTGTTTGCCTGCTAGTTTGGTCTTTTTTTTTCCTCATCCATTGTATGGTTTTCCTATGTTCCTCCTATAAGTGAGACCATCTAATACTTTTTTTTTTCCTTAGGACTTATTTCGCTGAGCATAATTGGAAAGGATTATTCTAAGCAAAGTGAGCCAAAAGGAGAAAGATAAATATCAGATGGCTTCACTTATTTGTAGAATCTAGAGAAACTAAACAAAGGATCAGACAAAGACAAACTGTAGGGCTGGAAAGTAGACAGAAGCTCCGTGACCCTCAGGAGGGGTATGGGAGAAAGAATGAGAGAGAAGAACATGGTAGGATGTGGTGAAAGAATGTGGACACTTTGGTGGTAGGAGAATTATGATGACAGCACCTGAGGGGAGAAATCCTGTATTGTGAAAAAAATAAACAGGGGTGTTTAAAAACATAATAAGGTGATATATGACAAGCCCACAGATAACTTCATTCTCAATGGTGGAAAAACTGCAAGTTTTTCCTCTAAGATGTCGTTCAAGACAAGGATTCCACTTTCACCACCACTATTCAACATAGCACTGGAAGTGTTAGCTAGAGCAATTAAGGAGGAGAAAGATATGAAAGGAATCCAAATTGAGAAAGAAGGGAAACTTATTACACAGAAAACCCTAAAAACTCCACTAAAAAATTAATTGGAAAAATAAATAAGTGGAAGGTCACAAAATTAATCAGCAAAAATCAGTTGTGCCCCACATGCAAACAACTAACTAGAAGAGAATAAAAAATCCCATTTCTAATACATCAGAAAGAATTAAATACCTAAAATTAAATACTTTACAAAGGTGGTAAACGACCTGTACAATTAAAATCATTAGACATTTTAAGAAGAAATAGGAGACATAAATAAATTGAAAGATATTCCCTGTTCATGGATTGGAAGAATTAACATTACAGAATGGCCCTCTTAACCGAAGCAATATGCAGGTTCAATGCAACCCCAAGCAAAGTTTTAATGGCATTCCTCAAAGAAATAGAGCAAATTGAAATTCATATGGAACCACAAAGGACCTTGAATAGCCAAAGTAATCCTTACCAAAAAATAGTGGTATCACACTTACAGATGTCAAACTATACATCTATAGGACTCAAAATAATATGATATGCTTGAATAAAAACAGAAACACAGACCAATGGATTAAAATTAATCCAATTGCATGGATCTAATCCATGGCAAAAAGAGCCAAGCACAAACATTAGAGAAAGGAAAGTCTCTTCAATAAATGCTATCGGGGAGATTGGGCAACCACATGCAAAAGGATGAAACTAGACCACTATATCACACCACATGAAAATTTAACCCAAATGGATTGAAGACTTGTATTTAAGACCTGAAGTCACAAAAGACATAGAAGAAAACACAGACAAAATACTCTGTGACAATGGCTTCAGTGGTGTCTTTCTCTCCAACATTAGGAGAAACAAGAGAATATAAACAAATAGGATACAGCCCATCATCTATTACATTGTTGCCATTTATTTCACTTAAGTATTTGCTTATAATCATTAATATGCTATCATTCACTACTTTGAATATCTATTTATTAAAGAATATTAAATTATTTTACCTTTGTGTATTCTCTGCTGTTTATCACATTCATCCAAGTTTCCTACATACCATTTTCCTTCTCTGAAGAATTCTTTCATATTTGTGCAAGGCAGGTCTAGTAGTGGAAATTTTTTTCATTTTCTGAGAAAGTCTATATGTCTTTCACTTATAAAGGATTTTAATGAATACATAATTCTAGGTTGGTGATTTTGTTCATGTCATTTTTGACTAGACACTATTAGATGTCTGCCTTCCTAAATTGAATGCTTTTTATTCTGCTTTCTTGCCTGATTGTATTACCAAGGATTTAGAACAAGGTTGAATGAGGCACATTTCAGAGTGGGCATGGATGACTTTTTCCTAACCCTAACATCATTCAGTTGAACACCATGAAGCACAATGTTAGTTGTGGGCTTGGGACGGATGCCCTTTATTTAGTTAATTTCTCTTTTGCTTTTAATTTTGAGCTTTTATCATACATAGGCATTTAATTTTGTCACTCTGCATCAATTGACAAACTCATGTATTCTTTTTTCTATTTCTTGCTCAGTTTGGATAATTTATGTCCATTTATCTTCAAGTTTACTGCTTCATTTATCTGTTCAACTATTATGTTTTTTAGGTCTAAAATTTCCATTTTGTTCCTTCTTATATATGATCTACATTCCTGCTGAGTTTTGAAGTTTCCGTTCAAGAATCACCACACTTTTGAAGTGTTACTGTAATACTTACTTTATAATTTGATCTTGGAGTGTTATCTGTGGTTTTCTCCGAATGAAATGTTGAAACTTGTCTGATTTTTATGTTTTGTATAATTCTGCATTGTATTCTGAACATTTTAAGAACTATGGGACTCTGGGGCCAGATCAGGGGTGAGTATAAGATTGCATATACAATTTCATGAAATTCACCGTTTTCTTTCTCCAAAATTTGACGAGTGGGAACAGCTTCAACTTGGCATATTACCTCATTAGTCCTCAACTGCTTTGAAACAAGGTAGTTCACAAAAAGACATTCCAGGTAAACCTTTACACTTTTTCAAATAAGGAACAAGTCATTTCTCCAGTCCTTATCTTTTTAAAGGGAGAATGATGTTTCTTTCTCACTTTAATGGTGAATGATTCTTCTTTCTCACTAAAACTCAGTTTAACAGGCAGGTCACTATTTCAAGTTCCCATCGCTGTGTGGTTATCTATGATCTTTTCATGCCACACAAATAGTATCACTTAACAGTCTTTCATCTAATGGGTCAGTCTTACCATCACACTAACAGTGGCTTTCAGGGGCCACTTCATCTCGGTCAAAAATCCACAGATTTAGGTTCCTTTCTCCACTACACCTCAGGTATATTATGTTGAGTAACAGGAAGATCATGACAGAAAACAAACAGTGGGTATCCTCCCAACCTTGTGACCCATAGTTACTCTGACCAGAGATACAGGTTTCCCTCTTCCAGAGGTTCAGATGCCTATTCAACCAACACTACTCTCATTACAGGGATGTTTAGGAGTGCCAGACTTGTCTTCAAATTTGGATTTTATACCCAAATCTGTCTATACCATTATTTTTCAGGGTCCTCAGACAGCTTTATATGCATTCTCTTCAGGGCTTTTGGTTGCATTTGATGAGAGAAAGAAGATGGCAATGTGCTTAATTCATTTCAAGTGAAACTATAACCAAACTAATGTTCCTTTATTTCCAAAGAATTCATCCCTAGAGAATAAACTCAAACAGGAAATCCATGAGAATATAAAGGAAGAATTTTGACTAAAAGTTTCATATTCATCAATTAATCCAATCACTTTTTACAAAAGTTTATTGAAATTTTAAGCATACATCACTATTAGGAGGAATATGAAAGAACAACAACAACAATAAAGAATAAGCTCAAGGAATTGGGCAATTACAACCAAAAGTAAACAAAAAAACTCAACAAAACCAAAAAGCCAGGATAAACCAAAGGGACCATGGGAGGGGGGAGGGGAAGGGGAGAGGGCAAAGACGGGGATGAGGCCAGAGGGTGCACAAGGGACTGAGGTGATGGTGCACTGGTGAAATGGTGGTGGGTACTCCCTGTGGACTACAAATGATGTCAAATATAATTAATAAATTAAAAAAAAAAGAAAAAAAAATTAAGCATACAGAAACATTTAAAAGATAACTAATGAACATTTTTATGTTTACCAGAGTCAACAATAGCTTACTGAAGTTTTTTACATATTTGAAAATATGCTATAGTCATCATTGATTTTCAAACTTAAAAACCTACATGTATCTCTTAAGAGTAAGGATATCATCCGATATACCTCAACAACCACTTTACCTAATAAAAATACCTATTCTCAAAGTACCCCAAGTTATCTCCCCATTCTCTAAATGTTTTTGTCTGAATCAGATAGCAATTAAGGATCAGGGGCTGCCCTGATGGTTCAAGAGGTTAAGCACTATGAAGTTATCAGCAACTACTGCATCACAGGTTCAATCCCCAGCCAGGGAGGTAACACACATGGCACAGCAGACCTCTCCTGTCTCGCCCACTGCTCCTCTCAGCAGTGTGTTTCAGTAGATCTGCCTGTTCTGTTTCCCACTCTGTTTCTGGTGAATCCTCTCAACCCCCGCCTCCCATACCTCTGGCCTGTACCCCAGCTCTTGTATGCATAAATAAATAAATCTTTTAAAAAAAAAGGATCACCTGTGCATTTGAGTACTGTCCCTTGAGTACCTTAATCTTAAAAAGTCGACCTTTTTTACTAGCTTTAAAAAAAAAAACTCAGACCAATTATACAATCTCTTAAACTCTAAGTTGGTCTATATCCACACAGTGTAATTCAACTTGTTCTATTCCTTGTAAACTGGCAGTTAAATCTAGAAATTTAATTGGAGTTTTGGTTGAACATTTTGGGCAAGAATATATAACAAATTAACATGCTTTTATATTGTATTTTTTCAGCCTCAATGTCAAGTTGTCCCACTATAAGTAAAACTATTAAAAAGTCCCATCTTTCCTTTGCATTGGGTATCTATGATCTTTTCATACCACATAATAATGTAGTATGAAATACTCTGGTATGATACCTATGAAAATTTGCTCTATAGTTAAAGGCCTTTTCACATGTACAGTTTCTCTCCATTATTAATTCTTTGATGTACAGTGAGTGTTGAACATTGGGTAAAAACCTTACCACATTCCTTACATTGATAGGGTTTCTCTCCAGTGTTTACTCTCATATGTGTGACAAGGACCTAAGTACTGTTGAATGCTTCCTCAAATTCATTACATTTGTAAGGTTTCTCTCCAGTATGAATTCTTTGATGGGCAAGAAAGGAGGATCTATGGATGAAGGTTTTCCCACAATTCATCACATTTGTAGGGTTTCTCTCCAGTATGAATTCTCTGATGCCTATAAAGATTAGACTTGCAACCATAGGCTTTCCCACATGTATCAAAAATTTCCACAGTATGAATTTTCTGATGTTCATTTACAGTAGGAGTATGGGCTGAAGGTTTCCCCACATTTCATTACAATGATAGGGCCTCTGTCCAGTATGCATTCGCTGATGTTCAACAAGCACTATAATTATAAATAAGCCTTTACCCAATTCAACACTTGTATGTTTTCCATATCCACTGAATTTTTTTTTGTATGTGAGGCTAACATTTGCAGAAAATGGATCTTCTGTTTCTCCTGTCCTGTTTTCAAATTCTGAAACTTCTCAGATTTTGTTTTCCTCATGACCAGACTTAAAAGGTTTTTTTTCTTTATTATTCCCTGAGATGTTCCTTCTACAAAAATATCTTGTCTGGGAGGCAACAATACTTCTATTTCAGGCCCACTCTGAAACCTGGAAAGAATCAGAAGAATTAATGTCTCCTCTGCTAGAAGAGATACACAAGCATTAATGGGGCAATACAATTAGCAATAATTCATAAAAAGGAGATTTTATATGATCTTGTCTCAAATATTAACTTACATATGGAGAAAACAAGGGTGTAATAGAAGGAAAGGTAAACAAGCTAAGGAGTGGTAACAGAGAATATTACCAAAAAACAAAAAGACCATCACATGAGAGAAGTAACATCAGATATAGGAGCTGGCAGAGCAAAAGGTGTGTGGACCCCCACACCCCCCAAAAAGTTTGTTGATTAGCTTAAGTAAAATATTATTAACTATTTCAGTTTGTTATCTTCTCCTATTCTGATTATATAAGGCAATGAACCAGGTAACTTGTCTTTACTTTCTCTTACCCAATATGTTGCTTATATTTGGAGGAGATGGGGTGGATGGCATGCTTCTACTGAAACTCTGAATACACAATAATTTTTAAATATTTGCAGTGTTGGGGCCTCCTTGGTGGCGCAATGGGTTAAGCAATGTACTATGAGGTAGACCGTAGCCACTGAAGCATGAGTTTGATCCCTGCCGCCAGCTGGGGAGATGACCCACATCGTGTGACAGACCTCTCCTGCCTTGCCTGCTGCTCCCCTCATCAGTGTATTTCAGTCCATCTGCCTGTTCTGTTCCCCACTCTGTCTCTGGTGGATCCTCTCACCCCCCACACCTCTGACCTCTACCCCAGTGCTTGTATGCATAAATAAATAAATCTTTTAAAAGATAAAATAGGGAGAAGAAAGATGGCGGCAAAGTGAAGACGCTGGACTCATGTGTCCAAGTACACACAACAGTGACTACCAAAAAAGAAAAAAAAAAGCCAGAAAACGGACTGTCAGCTTACATACAGGAAGCATCAGCCCGACAGAGAGTGGTAGGAATCTCTAAATGAACTTTGTTTGAGGTAAGGACGGGGCAATACTGGGCACCCAGAGGGCGCTACTCCGAGAGCGGAGAGTGGCAGCAGGGCTGCTGGATGCATAGCATGAGCTCATGCAGGCTGAGACTTGAACTGCAAGAGTTGGTCAGAAAATGCCACAGCCAGGAGCTGCTGCAAACGCAGATGGACAGAGCAAAGTTGGACTGGACCACCAGTACAGAATTACAGACCCAGTGGGGATCTTACCATGCCCGGCTCTCTGGGAGTGCCATATTGGGATTTTTTTGAGCCGGAGAGACCACAGGTCACAAAGCAACCCTTGCAGACTGAGATCTGAACTTTAAAAGTCAGTCAGAAAAAAGAAGTCTCGCTCCATATGCAGAAAATCCTCTCCAACATCTAGATCCAGAATCCAGGGACATCCGGAGGAGGTCAGATGGGCATACGGAGTTTAGGACAGACACAGCTGGTTTGCCAACTGCTACGTGGCTACTTCCTCCCCCTACGCAGAGGCTGATATTAAGGGGAGCCATACAAAACTAGTCCCTACATAGGGGGCCGGCTGGGAACTCTAGACCTCAGGTGAAAGGAGTTCTCAGGAACCCCATCACTAACCCATTTACCACAAGGGCCCTATCTGCTGCAGTGAGTTAATCAGCACCACCACTCCCGTACTCCCCCCACCCTAGTGGGGCGGGGTTTTGTTGTTGTTGTTGTTGCTGCTGTAGTTGTGGTTGTGTGTTAGTTTTTGATTGTTTGTTTGTTCGGTTCGGTTTTGGTTTTAGATTGTTTTGTTCCAGTTGCTTTTAGCTTTTGGTGTTTTTACTTTCCTCTCCCCTCCTCTTTCTCCCTTGAATCTTGTCCTAGTCTTTATTTTTTTTTTTCTTTTTCTTGGTCTGTCTTTTCTTTTGTTCTTGCATTATTCCTATTTGTCTATCCATTTCTGCTTCATTTTCTCTCTTTTCCTTTTCTTTTTCTTCCTGTTTAGTTTCTGCTTTGTTCCCTCTATGCTTGTTCATTAGTTCAGGTTTTCTGTTCTTCTTGTTGCTG
>JAGFMF010011424.1:193656-216290 GCA_019455555.1 Galemys pyrenaicus | reverse complement strand
AAAAACTAGACTCATTCATGGGAACATGGATGGATCTGGAGGGGATTATGCTCAGCGAAGTAAGTCAGAAGGCAAAAGAAGAATACCAGATGGTTCCTCCCCTAGGAGGAATATAAGAGAACCAAATAAGGATCAAGGAAAGGAATAAGAACAATAGTAATAATAATAATAATAACAATAAAGAGATAAAAACCAAAAATGAAAAGACAAGGACAAATTGGGGACACTTGGTGGGGAGGACAGAGGGGAAGTGTTGAGGGCAGATGGGAGCACGGGGGACTGAGGTGATGTGCACTGGTGTTATAGTGATGGGGAATACATGGGGATTACAATTGATGTCAAATATATGTAAATTAAAAATAAATGTTATAATACAAAAAAAGATAAATATTTGCAGGGCTTTTCTAAACTTGTTTTTTATTTTTGTATGTAAATATGATCTCATCTAGTATTGTGAAAGCTGAAATGGTCTCTCAGAAACCATCGTTCAGGTTTTAAAACTGACAACAGCACTGAAACATGACTATGTTGATATCTGGTCTTAGTTCAAAATGCTAATTATAAATAAGAGTAAAATATGGAGTAAATTTAGTGATGTACAATATTCTATTTCATATTATTGGGAGAATAGTGACAGTTTTCAAATTACCTTGGTAACCTTTTCCCCTTTCTATTTGATCATGATAAAGATATATGCAATTTTTCTAGTAAGTGGCAACCAGAACACTAAACACTCTTTGGAAGATCTTTTGAAACTAATGAAAGTTCGCAAGAGCGATGAAATCTATGTATAATGAAGTTCTGAAATATGCCCAAACATCAAGCAGAAATCTGATTGTAAGTGAAAGATTTAGCCTCAAGTGGTTTAAAAATCTTTTATTCAATTCATGATTGAATATAGATTAAAATTAGTACTTAAGTAACTATATGTAAAACTCCTCTACATATGGGATAAGATTATATCCCAGTAAAGGTCATAATAAGTTGAAAGTATCCTGTTGAAATGTATTTAATACACTTAAACCTACCTAACATTATAGTTTTGCCTAGCCTACCTCAAACATACTCAGAATAATTACATTTGCCTAAGGCTGAGCAATTATCTTGAGTTTCATCTCAAGAGTTACTGCATTATTTTCCTCACCAGAAGCAGGAAGCACAGAGAGGTGTTTAAAGACATGGTGGAACACAAAAACACAAATACAATATTAAGCAAACACTGACAACATAGTACTCACTGGCTGAGTGAGACCTCTGTGTTGGGGGAAGCCAGAGGCTGCAAGAGCCACAAGCAACAATCAAAGACAGAAAGGAGGGTTATGTCGAGATCCTTGCGAGACTTGCAAACAAGTCATGCTAACAGAAGCTGCACACGGCTCTTAGGATCAAGGCATACACTCTTTCACTCAGGAAGAAGATAATAAGGAAAAAAAAGTTGTTAGATGATAGTAGTGGCTAGTTACATGCAGGCGGGCTTGGCACACAACTATGCGACCTTGTACTTCTGGGCTATGCTTCTTGTAGCAAGTAACGTATGCGTGTTAAGTGTCCTCATGCTCAATAAAAGGCCATGGAGAGGTTAGGCCTAGGAGAGCAATAGCCCTCCATCTCCTTGCTTCAACATCCTGTCTGCTGGTCCCATCCCTGTGTCACCAAACATACAGAGTTACAGCAACAGCTCTGGTTTGATGTGCTTGCCCAACATTGTGACAGAGTATCATCTAACATACTGCTGGACCAGAAAAAGATCAGCATCAGAAGTATAATTTCTACTGAACACACAATACTTTCATATCATTGTAAAGTAAAAAATGTATAAGTAGAACCATGGGGACTGTCTGTACATAAACTATACAACTTAAATATAACTGGGATATATGTTAAAGTGAATTCAATTTTAGTAATACAATTTATTTTATTAACATTAAATAACATGAAAAACAGGTTATGAATCTGTATAAAATTATGGACTTTTCTTAATGATATCCACAGAAACCTGGGATTTTTCAAGGATCATCCAATATTATTTTCTCTCATTAATTTTCCAGAGTAAAACTGCTCACCCATTCAGAAACATACCCTACTACTCTAATACCATTTCTCTGTAGAAACTTAATTAAGCCTGAATGACCATCTCTTTGTTATAATTTCAAAACATATTTTACTTTCATGTTCTATCATTTAACTTACATATATAAAGTTTGTGAAAATAATCCAAGCATTTTTTTCCCAAGGAAAATAGAAGATATGTCTTATGATTATTTGTGAATTCCTTATTGTGCATAAGACAAGTACACAATCAATTGTACAGCAAAAGACACACTAACCAAAACAAAGTGACACCCCAGTGACAGGAGAAAATCTTTGCACACAACACTACTGACAAGGGACTTATCACACAGATCCACAAAGAGTTGACCAGACTGAACAAAAACACAGTAAACAATCCAGTCAAAAAACAGGCAGAAGAGCTAAAAAGGCAATTCTCCAGAGGAAATGCAAATGGCCAACAGGCATATGAATAAATGCTCAACTTCTCTTGTAATCAGAGAAAAGCAAATCAAAACTACTATGAGATACCACCTCACACCAGTGAGAATGGCACACATCAAAAAACCTAGCAACAACAAATGTTGGCGAGGATGTGGAGAAAAAGGAACTCTACTACACTGCTCATGGGAATGCAAACTGCTCCAGCAACCATGGAAAGCAGTGTGGCGTTTCCTCAAACTACTAAAAATGGAATTCCTATATAATCCAGCAATCACACTCCTAGAAATATACCCAAAGAATACAAAAACAGTGATTCATAAGAATAGCTGTACCCCCATGTTTATTGTAGCACTATTTACAAGAGGAAAGACCTGCAAATAACCTAAATGCCCAAAATAGATGACTGAATCAAGAAGACGTGGTACATATACATGATGGAATACTATTCAGCAATCTAAAATGACATATCAGAGTCATTTGTAGAAACATGTATGGAGCTGGAAGGGATTATGCTCGGTGAAATAAGTCAGAAAGCAAAGGAAAAATACTGGATGGTTTCTGTTCTAGGAGGACTATAAGGGAACCAAATAAGGGACCAAGGAAAAGAATAATAATCATAACAATAAAAACACAATGAAAAGACAGGGATAAAACAAACACTTTGTGTGGGGGGTGGGGAGGGAATGGGATGAGGGCAGAAAGAGCACAAGGGACTGAGGTGATGGTGCACTGCTGAAATGGTGGTGGGAACTCCATGGGGACCACAATTGATGTCAAATATATATAAAGAAAAAATATAATAAAGAAAGACAAGTACACAATCATAAAGTCCTAATTTAAAAAAATGAAGTACTGGGTATAGTAAGTTGGAAAATTATGGAGGGCAGGTCAAAAACAAAAAAAGACTCCTCTCTTTCTGAACTTCTGAAACTCAACCAGTGATTTATTGAACAAATACCAAATCACTGGCAATGCAAACAGGAAATAATGACCAAACAGTAATAGTTCATTTCTACACCATGTAAGAAGGCTTGAGTGCATAATTCAAGTCTGAAGTTCACAGACTCAAGATACCGATATCAGCTGTATTAGTCAAGAATGGTTTTATAAAGAAAGTTGGGTAATAACAATGCTATGTCAAGAATGGTTTTATAAAGAAAGTTGGGTAATAACAATGCTATGTCAAGAATGGTTTTATAAAGAAAGTTGGGTAATAACAATGGTATTGATTTCAATAGAGAAGAAAAGAGGATTCTGTAAGTCAGAGAGAACACTTGATAAAAGTCCTATGTGAAAGAAAGTAAACGTATTTGGGGGAGGTTTATTTGACTAAAGGAGGAGCTCCAGATTGGGATTAGTTAAAAATTTGGCAGGGTGAAACCAAACATAAAGTTCCTGAGCAAATTTGGAATAATAATGATATGGATAACAGAAATTGTTTTAAGTTCTTAGGTAGTTAATAAGGAAAAAAAAAGGTCATTTTTGGGTAAAGTGGGCCAGTTGGATCACAGAGCAGACAGAACTGAGCTGAGTAATGATGTAGCTGCAATGGGGCTAGTATGACTGAGTACTTGATTTTGTGCTTCACTGGCACTGAACTAGCAATAGATTAAATTCAATTGAATTTTAAAAATATTAACTAAATATAATAAATCCCATAGTAAATGCACAGGATTCAAAGACCTGGTTTCTCCCTTAAATATGTGATCCAACCTTAAATAACTTTTTAAAATTCACTTATTTGCACATAAAAGAACTGGGGTACAGGCCAGCGTTACGGAACGGAGGGGTAAGAAGATTCACCAGAGACAGTCCGGAACAGAATAAGCGGACTGACTGAAATACACTGCTGAGGGAAGCAGTGGGAGAGATAGGAGAGGTCTGCTGCGCAATGTGGGTTATCTCCTTGACTGGAGATCGAACTCATGTTGCAGTGGCTACGGACAGCTTCATAGCACTGAGACTTAACCCCTTGCGCCACTTGGGAGATCCCCAAACTTAAATATTAACAAAATAACCGTAATTCATTATGACAGATTCTGTAATAGATGTGTTTAAGGTATACTGACTGAGATATAGGAAAAAGAAAGAAAACATATCAGATGGATCTTGAAGGATAAGTAGTTTTCTAGTTGACAAGATGAAAGAGATAATTCAAGCAGTTGACAAGATGAAAGAGATAATTCAAGCTGAAGGAATAATACACAAATGTTAATGAGCATGCAGGTTTGGCCATAATATGGAAGTGACCACTAATAGGACTGAAAAGGAGTATGTAGACAGGCTATGAAGTAGATTTAATGCCACATTAAATGAAGAAACAATGATGTTTTTAAGGCATAGAATGAAAAATCTGTATTTAAAGATCATCTCCATGAACGCTAAATTAAGTAAAGCTCAGTGTATAGAACTGTCCCATAACTCACAAGATTTGTAAGCAATAGCAGGAAAAGTTGAAATTAGGAACATCTAAATTCAAACCATGATTTTAAATGCTATAATGCATTATTAACTATTTTGAGAAAAGTGTATTTTAATAAGACAAAAATTATATGGAGAATGAGTGAAAAAGACATCTCAGTGAAGGCAAGACTTACAGATACATGCAAATTATTAGCTGTTCACACAATGAACAGAAATGACACAGGTTATCTAGCTTTCTGTCTTTGCATTTCCACTTTCTAGCTCTGTGACTGAAGTATTTTAAAGTCTCAGATGCTCTGTTTCTTTAGATATAAAAAGAAGTACTAAATTTGATCACCCTTAAGTTTTATAACAACCTACAATTTTATGATAAAGACCAAATGGATTAAACTAGACAAGAAAAATAGTTGGCAAACTATGGGTCTTTGGGTGAAATCCAGATGCCACCTGTTCTTATAAAGTTCTACTAAAATAGCCACATCTATTGGTTTAAGTATTGTCTCTGGCTGCTTTTTGTGCTACAAGGCAGTATGACCAACAGACCATATGGCCTCTAAAGTCAAAATAATCACTACAGAAAGGGTCTGGACTAGAAACTCCTGGACTAAAAAAGCTAGAGTGAGTAGCTTATGTGTGCTGACTGAATAAAACAGAGGAAGATTATGGCTCAGTCCCAGGTGATATAAGAGAACTGTAAATTTAAAAGTCAGAGACATAGGAGAGTTGACAAAACGTTCAAAATATGTGGTTATGAAAAGAAATGAAAGCAATTATAAAGAATACAAAATATGGCAGCAGAAGGTGTAAAGTACTTAGCTATGTTACACATGAATGTGTGTGAATGCAGATGAAAGAAAACCAGGAGGGCGAGAAGTGAAAGATGGCAGGAGACATTAGGGAGGATGCAAAAACAGGAAAGGGACTGAGAATGCAGGGAGTGGTACGAGAAGCAAGATGTCAAGACTGGGACTTCCTACTCCAAAGAAACCATTACAAACAAGGCTTCTGTCATGTGGTCTTGAGCAACAGGGTTCAGAAATTCCAGTAACTTTGCAGAACACTGACTCCTTAAGACCTGCTCATGTATGAAAAATTCTGTGCCCATTTCCAGTCACCCACTTATCTAGAGTGTCTTGAGGGCATTCTCTTTCCACCATGCAGAGATCTTCTTGCTACAACTGGCAGATTACCTTTGGTGTTGAAAATGGAATCCCTGATCATGAGGAAGGAAATGATGTTTGGACAAATGTATGAAGGGCAATCCCAAATCTCACACACCACAACTTAAAAGGCAGAGAAGGCAGCACCAGCACTTCTGCGGGGTAAAGGGACTCTCAGAGGCTGGATCAGGTGGTAGATCTTGGGTTCAGAAACAATATAGGCCCCTGGTTCCAACCAGCTTTAAGATGGGATCCAGAATTTACACTGGAATCTAGTCATTGGAATAGGAGTAAATTTTGACTGGGAAGTTGGGTGAGAGGGAGGAGAAAAGCAAAGCATGAAAGACATCACAACAAAAACATACACTTTCAACTCTACAGAGAGTCAACCTTTCTCAGGGGTGTAAAATACTTATATGTACTACACATGAACATGTGGAAAACCTGTAGACTCTAACCCCAAAGAGGACACTCTAAGGTGTTCTGGCAGCAATTTCCTCATTATAGGAAAGCCTCCTGACCCATGGAGACCAGGGTGCTATAGTTCCCCAGGATCACTTCCTGGTACGAGGTCCTCTGAGTAGAGTCCAGGCACAGTCACTCATCCTACTGAAGAACCCAGCTATGTCCCTAAAAATCATCGACTCCCATAATGGCATAGCCATTCCTGCTCATGCAGGACAACTTCTTCACCTTTCACAGTACTAAACTTGGTAAAAAGGTGACATTGGGATGTATAGCAACCAATTTTGGAAATTTCAAATCAAGTATGTTATTTTTGGAAACACCCACCAACTAGTAAACAAAACTACTGAGTTCCCAGCGGGAGAAAAACTTGCTTAAAGTGAGGTGGGGTAAGTGACAATGCCTCCCTAGTAAGGAATTAAATCACAGCCTTGGGTCTGTCGAGTAACTATTAAGCACATACATTCACCTCCCATTCCCACTCAAAATTCAAATTAAATGGAAGAAAAAAATCAGAATACATTTTGAACTATGTTGCAAAACTGGGGGAAATACCATCAGCATGTCAAAAACAAAGGAATTTCTGAGTCATAATATTAGTTAATATTTATTAGGTATATGTAACGTACTATGATAAGAAATTTTAAATATAGTATCTCACTTAGTTTCAAAGAAATCCCATGAGGAAGACACTAAAAACATTTTCCAGATGAAGGAATAGTTCAGAAAGTTTCAGTAAATCCCCAAGGTAAAACAATTAGAATGTGGTAGAGTTAGGATCTAAATTCAGGCAGAGATCTCTCTAAACTGTCCTGTCAGATGCATTTCCACTGACTTTGAAAAGTGAATGGACCATCATATGTATATGCAGATAACGAATTCTTCAACTATAAATTGTTTTGCAACTTTTTCATGTAAATATAAATACTGTCAAGGTCAAATTCCAATGTCAGGTATATAGATATGCCATGTTCTATTTAATTACTATAATATTTTATGGAATCTACATACAATACCTTGCTTATCTATTCATTATTGATAGATATATAGGCTGTTTTCAATTTTTCACCATTCATTTCCTATTGCTGCTACAACAATTTACCAAAAATTTAGTGATATAAAACCACATAAATTTATTCCCTGTACTTCTGGAGGTCAGAAGTCTAAAATTAGTTTCACTGACTTAAGGACTAGAGTTATTAGCAAAAGTGGCTCTGTTTGGAGACTCTGAGGGGAAAATATTTCCTGGTCTTGTTTTCATGTTCTAGTGAAAACATTGTTTTTCATCCTCTTCAAAGCTCATCACTTCAGTCTCTGCTCTGTTATCACATTGCCTCTTTTGACTGACTCCTCTTGGTTCCTCCTTGTTGTAGTTACACCAGGTTCACTTAAATTCCATTTTAATTTAGAGATTGACTTTTTGGCTACCTCTTTGCACTCATAGTAGTTGCTCTGGGAACTATAAATTGTTATTTATTTAAAGTCTACACATAGACTAAAGATACTTGCAAGAACGTTGCATGTATACAGAACTGTCCCCACTCCTTCTTCATACAGTTTGTTATAAAGACCTTCCCAGTTTAGATAGTTGACAGCAGTCACTGGATCACACAGAACACACTCATGAGAGGCAAAATGTACAGTGCAACAAGAGAAAGTGTGGAAATCCAAGAGATGCTGCATACATAATCTTCCTTGTTTACAAACTCTTGGACTATGCCATGTCTCTGGATCTATATGAAAATTCTTTATTTTGGGAGGGCTCTGAGGCAAACATCTCAGGAGGAGTCTTCTCTGTATCAAGCAAAGTTTGTCAAACCATGTAGGACAGCCAGAAACCATCAGTGAAGTTGATCCTAAGGTGGCTGGTAACTTTTATGTTTTTAATCAAATCTTAGTGATTTTACCATTGACTTATATAACTAATAGTTCCGGGGGTACAGTTTCACACCTTGTTGAGTGCACGTGCTTCATTAAGCCACCACTTAAGTCCCTGCGCTATCATCACATAAACAAACCTTTTATCCCTTCCCCGCTCCTTCCAACTGCTCCCCTCTGGTAACCACAATATTTTTCACAGTGTAAGGGCTATTTTTGTTGTTTTTTGCCAATTTCTTTTCTTTGGTTATTTATATTCCACTAATGAGTAAAACCACTCAATGACTGTCATCACTTTCTAACTTATTTCACTCAGCATAATCACCTTGAGTTCCACATTGTTGCAAATGTCACAATTTCATCTTTTTTAATAGTTGAGTAGTATCCACAATTTCTTTATCTAATTATCTACTCATGGACATTTAGGTTAATTTGATGTCATGGCTATTGTGAATAAGGATGCTATGAACATAGCAGTGCATAAATCTTTTTGTATTAGTGCTTTCATACTGTTTGGATAAATACCAAAAATAATATTGCTGGATCATGGGACATTTCCATTTCTGGTTTTTAAGGAATTCCCATACCATTTCCATAGTGCTGCACAAATTTGCGTCCCCAACAGCAGTGAATGAGTGTTCCTTTTTCTCTACACCTTTGCCAATGTTTGTTTCCAGTCTCTCCTATATAGACCATTTTCATAGATGGGATGTGAAAAGTTAATTTTAGTTTGCATTATTTTTGTAACATGTGACAAGCAATTTTTTAAAAAGTCTAAGAGTACAAATTAAAATAACTTCAGAGAAAAAAATGCAAACAAAAAGGAAAAAAACATATCACACTAATGCTATTACTCACAGATGAGTCTTACATGCATTTTAAGATTATATTCCAGAATTCATATCCAATTACATATCTTTTGTGTGTTCTTTTGACCATTTTTTGAACAATAGGAAAATAGGCACAGGCAAAAAAATACAAGAAGTGCAAAAGAAGACATGGTACCCAGACTAGCTGTCTAGTTCTCTCTTCTTTCCAGTAATGTTTTGTGCAAGTGCACACATATGCAATGTATTCTTTTTTTAATGGAAAAATTTTGACTCTTCTTTTACTTCCATCTTGTATATATTGCCACATTTGCATATATTAATCACATTCTTTTTAATAATTTCATGATACATGCCAGTATAAAGTTATCATAACTTGTTAGACGACTTCTGTTTTTTCTGTCACAGCCATCTCTGGGTACCTATACAGCAAAATTTATAAGATAAACTGGTAGAGAATAAATTACTGGCTTAAGGCATATGTGTATCCTGAATTCTGACAGATGTGGAAGACTGTACTTTCCCAAAATGATCACATCAATATATCTCCCATATTATATGGGCTCTGATAAAGTGGCACTGATAAATTATCCCACTTTAAAAAAAATGATGTATCTGTTTCTCTGTCATGAATCTACACTTATAAATCCTGTGAAAAACCAGTGAAATTCATAATTAAACTACAGAAAACCAAAAACAAGAAGAAAATCTTCAAAGATAATTTCAAAGAAGATGGAAGGGGGGATACCTTAACTTTAAAGGAATAAGAATTACTGTGCATTTTCTCATGAGAAACCAAGAAAATGAAAAGGGACTGGAATGAAATATTTAAAGAAAAAAAAAAAAAACCTAACCAATCTAAAATTCTATATAAGGAAATGATCCTTCAAGGAAGTTTAATAAAGACTTTCTCAAAGAAAACATACCAGCATACCTGCCCTGCAAGAAATGGTTAAAATTGGTTCAATAGGTGAAAGAAAATAATATAGGTAAGAAATCTGAATCCACACTAAAATGGTGGAGGTATAAAGAAAAAAATAAATGAAGGTAAACTGAATTTGTTTTTCTTATCATTAGAGATATTTTTTATTTAATACATCTGAAAATAATACATATGCAAAGATATGAAACATGGAAAATAATTGCTATAACACTAATAAATCTACAAGAATTAGGTGTTGGGCAAGATGGAAAAGATTACCTAAACATCTTTTATTTATTTATTAATTTTAATATTTTATTTATTTATGCATACAAGAGCAGGGGTACAGGCCAGAGGCATGGGACATGAGAGGATTCACCAGAGACAGAGTGGGGAGCAGAACAGGCAGACAGACTGAAAGACACTGCTGAGGGGAGCAGTGGGCGAGGCAGGAGAGGTCTGCCTCGCCATGTGGGTCCCTTCCCTGGTTGGGGATCGAACTTGTGCTGCTGTGCCTTGGATGCTTCATAGTGTGGCGCTCAACCCGCTGCGCCACCAGAGAGATCCCCTTAGATGTTCTTTTAAATACTTTTTCTTTTTTCTTGGGTGGGGATGGCATAAGTTTCAATTCTCCAATGGCTACCTGGTCCTATTTTCAAACACCCTGTCAATAGGGGCTTCTTTTTGGAATTTTTCCTTCTATAATGGTATATATAGTCTACTACACACCTAAGATGTACATAGGGACCTCTGTAATATATATGCTCCGGTGTTGACCTAAACATCATTTAACACATGACTGTATATCCTCTATGTAGACAAAGACTGTCTAATACCCAGCACTTCTCACCAAGCAGTTATTGTAATAAAAGTGTATGTTCAGAGCTGACTCAATTGTTGATCTGAGTGAGTTTAGACTCAGCAGCCCCTCAATAAGCTCAGGATCCTGAGTGAAATGTACAAGGCTCTAGATTCTCTAAGTTTTCATTAGAAAGAAAAGTACCTGGAAAGAGAATGCAAATATGCTGACATCTTTGAACTCAGAAGGTAATTTGTGAAAAAGACAAATTTCACTTACTGTCAAATGAGCAGGCGGCAAATCCATGGCTATCCTTTCCTTCTTCGTCTTCCACTGAAGGGAGAGCAGAGTGATGATGAGGTAGGCCTGGAGACAAAAAAGGTGTCATGATGAACTCTGGCATCAAAGAATGGCTTGGAGAAACTTATAACCACTATCAAGTCCACTAGGACTCAGTAAGCCACCTAACATAAATAATGTAAAAAGCATACCAAGCCAATGAAGCTCTGAGACAATCTGCAACCTCCATCTTCTCCTTGCATTAGTCAGTCTTCCAATTTCTACAAATTGATGTTTTAACATCCATGGAAGGGTCTACTCTAGGTCTAAGCAAACTGTAGTGAGCAAACTCACTTATAGGCACATGAACTCCTTTGATACCCTCTCTCTGTCTCATCATGGACCCAAGCACTTCTCCTGCCATTGCTGTGTTCTACACAGGGAACTGGGAGTAAAACATAACCTGTAAACTTTTTTCCCATCTGTACTTGGCTTTAAAATACCTAACCCACCCCAGGGCCTCCCTGGTGGCGCAGCGGGTTGAGCACCGCACTGTGAAGCATCCGCCACACAGCAGCGTGAGTTTGATCCCCGGCCAGGGAGGGGACCCACAAGGCACAGCAGACCTCTCCTGCCTTGTCCACTACTCCCCTCAGCATTGTATTTCAGTTCTGCTCTCCACTCTGTCGCTGGTAGATCCTCTCACCTCCGAAACCTCTGGCCTGTACCCCACCTCTTGCATGCATAAATAAATCTTTAAAAAAAAAACCTTACCCCTATTCCCAAAACACTCCCTCTCATACAAGATGCATATTAGATTGTTCCATTGCCCCTACTGAACACCATTTCCACAGGTGCTGCCTCTCACCATCCATAGATGAAAATAGCACACACACACACCCCACCCCCCTGCAACCCGACACACAAAGCTCTTGGGAAAGTAGGATAAGAGGGTTTGTGGAGCAGCCAGACAAACATCAGAGAAGAGTCTTGGCCACAAATGCCTGCACCTGTTGCCTGAGTTTGCAGTGGGCTTTGAAAGGTACAGCAGCTGACATGAGAGCTGAGTATGGCACATGAGCTCGGGCTGCACAGTGAGGCAGCTGCTGTAGAAGTAATCATAAATGAGCTATAATGCACACCTTCACCAGGAGACTTGAATGTGTTTCACACAGTATTCTTTAGTCCTCAAGGTAACTCTAAAATGCACTGCTACCCTATAGCCAGACATGAGAGAGAACTAATTCCTCAAAGACATTAGATGTAGTACCTGGCACATACAAACTTTTCGGTAGGAATTAGCAAGTAATGGGGACCTGGCCTCCAAAAACAAAAATGGTGAAGAGTAGAGGTGAGACCGTAATTTCGGGTTGTCAGGCCTCTCTCAGCCAGAAAAGGATCCCAGGCTGCAGTGGCAGCACTGAGTACCAGCCACTAGACCACCACTGGTTGGTGTCTCACAAGGCCACAGCAGGAACTTTGCTGATGCTCAGGCAAGCAAGCAAGAAAAGGCAAATTTGTTTAGGGAAAGAAAAAGTTTATTAAGGAGAAAAGGAACAGAAATAAAGTGTGATTCCCAGGCCAGTGGAACCAGGCCAGGGAAGGTCAAGGGAGCAGAAATGGAGTCGTGCCTCAAACAATATATATCTGTCCCTAATTATTCTAAAGTTTCATCAGGCTCTTTGAAATTGGTTAGTTCTCAGTGGTCTCACTGCCTTACCTTCTCTGTGTCCCAGCCCTTATGTTAGCACACTTTTCTTTATCATCCTTGTTCAGTACTGTCCTGTTGCCAGTAGTCATGGGGTTATTTAATTAGTCCCCTTTGGAATTTACTGCCCTTATCTCTGGGTCCTTCCTTGACTCCCCTGAAGTCCCTGCCTGTACAGTTCCTAAAACTGCCTAATTATTCCTAACTTGCCCTGGGGCTAACAGGAAGGAAGGGAAACCTGGTTAGAGCTTGTGGCCCCGGTTAAGACAGCACTGACCTCTTGGTGTCTCAGTTTCTTCATCTGTAAAGTGGAGGCAGTGTATAGTCAAGCTGCCCATTACCTGAGGATCAAATGTTAACTGGGTGAAATGAGTTCATTCCCTCAGGACGCTAGAAGCTGGTATCTGGCACAAAGAAAATCTCTGTAGGAATTAGCTATTGGTTTTGCTTCACTTAGAAATCACAAAAAAGACAGCCACAAAAGGCTAGCCCCCACACCACCCCCCTCCCCCACCCTAGCCGTCCCGAGCGCGCCCAGCTCACCTGGCAGCCTAGCTGCCGCCTCTGGAAGGCCTGAGACACTACCGCACACAGCCTGGGCCTACCAGCCTCGGGACCATGGGGCAGCAACTTGGTGTCCGTGCGGCGTCTTCCCGCCGAGAAGGGGCAAGCGAAATCAGGCCCACGAAAGCCACCCTACCAAAAGATGGACCACAAACGCCACCTTCTCCAGCGCCGCTTCTGTTCCGACAACCAGGTGCACCCTTCAGGCACTACAACTCCCAGAATGCCCCAGGCTCCCCTCAGACTACACTTCCCAGAAGGTGCCACGATGCGGAGCTTCTGTTAGATCAACAGTGTCTCCCCGCAGTAGCTCTGGAGGGCGCTGTCTATTTTACAGCTTCAAATCCAGGGAGGGGGTCCAAGGAGCGGGAAGGCGTTGGTTTTCCTCCAGGTTCTGGCTATCAAGTCAGCGAGAGACTTGTCTTGTTAAGCGGAGAAAATGACTGGAAACCCGAATTTAAACACCTCTAGGAGAGTCAGTTAAACCGCTCTCACCAACTATGACTTCTAAAAATTATTTTAATGTATACTATAGCCAGAAGATAATGTCTGCACAGTAAGTTTAAAAATAATAAAACAACACCCATATGCCCAACATCCTGCTTTCAACTGAGAGCTTGGCCAGAATTTTGGAAGCCTTGTCTACTGTGCTCCCCATTTTTCTGAATTGTGTGAAATAGTCCCATTTTTTTTCTTAGCTTGGTGAGCACCCATATATATATATATATATGTATGTATGTATATATGTGTATATATGTGTATATGTATATATATATTCCTAAGTAACAAGTGTTTACTTTTGCAAGGTTTTTGATCTTTACATAAACGAAATCTGCTTTATGTCCCGTGACTTAAATGCTGCACATAAACACTCTTAGATTCTTCTATCTTGATAGATTCAAAGTTCATCACTGCAGCTTAAAGTTGTATTATTCATTCATTCAATAAAAAAAGCATATTCAACACCTGTCTTGTGTCTAGCATTTTCTAGATGCTATAAGTACACCAGTGAACAAAGCTGGCAAAACCTTTACATAAAAAGTGCAGCTTAAATTCTGAGAGAGAAAATAATGAAGACTAGTATGTTTTTAGACTGTAGTAAGCACTAACAAAAATAAGAAAGGGGAACAGGAAATCTGTTCCTGTAGGTGTACTGGGAGGACAATTGCCACTTTACACAAAGTAGTTAAGAAACATTTCAGAAGGTGATATTTATTTATTTTTTTAAAGATTTATTTATTTATGCATACAAGCACTGGGGTACAGGCCAGAGATGTGGGGGTGACAGGATTCACCAGAGACAGAGCGGGGAGCAGAACAGGCAGATCAATGGAAGTACACTGCTGAGGGGAGCAGCGGGCACAGCAGGAGAGGTCTGCCGCGCCATGTGGGTCCCCTCCCTGGCAGGCAGCAGGGATTGAACTCGTGCTGCAGTGTCTGTGGTTTGCTTCGTAGTGCGTTGCTTAACCCACTGCACCACCAGGGAGGCTCAGAAGGTGATATTTAAAGAACAACTGCAGGAGATGAGTAGTGAACCAAGTTAAACACTGGCTTTCTGACTGACAGAAAAGCATATGCCCTGAGGTGAAAACAACACCTGATCTGCTCAAGGTATAATGAAAGTACTCTTGCTAAGCAGAAAAGAGGGAGAGAAGTAGGGGGTCAGAGGCAAGGAAGATAGAAAATATAGGATCTTACTGTGTCAGGCAGGAGACAGTGTCTGGTGAGTCTCAGGAAACCTCATGATACTGAGCATCAACTCAGGCTGAGGTCAACCAATATATTGCAAAGTAGAAAACACTATTTTTCCACTGAAAATGTGAGGCAATGTCACCTACCCCACTTTGATAGTGACTATCCCTCTTTCAAAGTCACTAACAACCCTGTAGATTAATATGGAATCCACCAAGAAAAGGTCACAGGCATGATAAGATCACAAATTCAAGAGATGGAATGACCTCTTGGAAAGAAGAGCAAAGAAAGGACTCCAGCCCTTTATACTGGGTTAAAACTGCTTAATAGAGCTGCCACTCATTTCTTAGGAAGCAGCACACAGTCCCTGTTCCTGGTACAGACTTCCTTATGCTGAATTGCATAAGCTTTGATAAATCCTTACTTGATACTTGCAGAATTCGAGTGCCCATTATTTCTATTTCTTAAAGAACTTAAGAACCCAAAATTCAGTAACTATTGATCATTATATCACTGGATTTTACTATGCAATTGCATGCTCTGGAAAGACATATCCTGACAATTTTTAAATGATCACAAATTGATGTGCTGAGAGTAAACTGAAAGGTCAAAGGAAGAAATAAAAAGACTAGGAGAAGTTGGAAGGCTGTTTTAGTTATCTCTGAGAGAGGACAATGGTTTGGAATGAGTAGAAATTATGAGACATACATGGAAGAGATGAAGATGTTAAGACTATTTGGAATACAATATTTTTCAACTATGGAAAAATCTACTCTTTTAAGCAGTCTTAGTAATTATATGACATTTGGAAAAATATTTTAATGCTGTTTTTCTGATTATACTAAAAAATAAGAAGTTATCTTCGGGATGCCTTTATGCATTACCAAATGCAAATTTATTTCATTTTCTATAATTAGGATTTTAATAGTATGAGATAATATACCATATCCACAAGTGTCTAATTTTAATACTTCCATATTCCACTTTATCTCTAATGTGAACATCAATATTCCTAACAGTATTTAAATGAGGTTAGGAGGCTAGAGAGTGCCCACACATGGATAAATTATAAAACTATAATACCCAGTCTCCCACAAGACATTATACTACTTTCTCCCTCTGGCAAACTGAGGGGGAGGTCCTCCAGACTTGAAGAGGTTGTTAGACTCCTATTTCACGAAGTCTAAACAAAGATCTAGATTTATAGAGCATGGCACCACAAAAGAAAAGATACACATTTTCTCAAGTGCACACAGAACACTCTCCAGGATTGACTGCATATTTAGTCACAAGACAAATATCAACACGTACATGAAGACTGAAATCAAATGAAGTATTTTCTCTGATTAAAAAGGTATCATGGGTCTCCCTGGTGGCACAAGGGGCTGTGTGCCACACTGTGGAGCTTCCACAGCCACTACAGCGTGAGTTCAATCCCCGGCCAGGAAGGGGACCCACATGGCCTGCCTCCCCACTGCTTCTCTCAGCAGTGTATTTCACTCCATCTGCCTGTTCTGCTCCCCACTCCATCTCTGGTGAATCCTCTCACCACCCACACCTCTGCCCTGTACCCCAGCTCTTGTATGCATAAACAAAATCTTTAAAAATAAATAGGTATCAAACTAGAAATCAACTACAAAAAGACAGCAAGAAAATCCTCCAATATGTGGAGACTGAACAACACACCACTGAAAGACCACTTGGTCAATGAGGAAATCAAAGAATTTATTAAATAAATAAAGAATTTATTAAATCAAAGAATTTAAAAAATACCACGAGACAAATGATAATGAAGACACAACTCTCAGAATGTATGGGACACAGTAAAGCAGTACTAATGTTACCGGGCTGCAGCCGGCAGGAGGAATGGTCTCTGGCTCCCCTGCAAGTTAGTGTGGCAGTCCTTCCTCAGAGACCTTTTATGTAGCAGTGTGCTGCCTGGATCATGGAATGGACCAATCAGGTGTGAGCCTTGGGTTGATTGGCACAAGGACTCCACCTAGCACAAGTTAGTGATAGCCAGCCCATCTTGTAAGTTACACTTCCTGAATTCTGGAACAGGCCAAAATGGACCAATCAGGTGCAGGCAAAATGGACCAATCAGGTGCAGTAAAATGGACCAATCAGACTGTGGGAGGGGGGCACCTTGAAAGTGAATTTAAGGCCTGGTCGAAGCTAGTTTAGAGAGTAGTTCCTTTGAAGAGCAGTTCCTTTGGAGAGCAGTTTCTTGGAGACATTTTGGAGAAAGAGCTGACGGGGATTCAGAGCAACCTGAAGGAGCAGACAGAGAAGCAGCAGCAGAGAAAGAAGAGCTCCTGCAGAGGAAGAGGAGAAGACAGTTCCAGCCTTCAAAGGAAGGAGGGAAGCCTCCAGCTGCCGCCCTCCGAGGAGAGAGAGAGACTGGGACTCGGTCCTGGCTGTGACATTGACTGCAAGGAGCACCAAAGGCCCTGGGCCTAGTGTCTCAAAGAGCTGTTTGTTGGTGGCATAAACCAACAACTCACAAGAGCTGTAACACTCGGTGTCCACTGGAACACCACCTCTGCAGGCCCGTAGTGGTCATTGTTCCTGGACAGTGCTGCCTAGAACTGGTGACCGGTGACTGCCAACACTGAGGCTGTCTGGATGAAGCAGCCAGCCTCTTGTGGATATGTAAGCACCCTTGTTTCCCCCAGTTTGTAAATAAACCCCATGACTGTTGTTGGTGTAGCCTGCAGTCCCTTGCAATTGTGAGCGCAGGTTAGAACCCACAGACAGTGACCTGTATCGGGCATTGTTCTCTGATAGGCTATAGCCCCTGTTGCTATAGCCCTTGACTCTGGTTTGTGGTCTTTTGGCCTTTAGGGGCTTTTTGGGGCCTCTGACCCCTGTCTCAGTCAGAGCGGCCTTCCCTGTCCCCTGGCCGCCCCCTGTTTCACTAAGAACTAGGGAAGTACCTAGCAGTCCAGGTCCACATCAAAGATTAAGAAAAAAAAAAACAAATAAACAACTTAGTCTTTCACGGAATTAGAAAACGAGAATAAAAAAAACCCACAAAACAAACCCAAAGTAGAAGGAAAAAAATTATAATATTAAAGCAGAAATAAATGAAATAGCAGTCAAACAGTCCTAAAGATCAATGAAAGCAAAAGCTGGTTTTCTGAGAAAATAAATGAAGTAGCAAACCTCTAACAAGGCTCACAAAGAAAAAGGATAAAACCCAAATAAATAAGATCACAAATTAAAGAGAAGTTACAAAAATCAGTAGATAAGAGGGTAATAAGAGATTACTATGAAAATTTATATGCAACAAAGTTCAACAATCTAGGGTCTCCCTGGTGGCGCAGCAGGTTGAGCGCCACACTGTGAAACCTCTGCTTCACAGGAGCAGGAGTTTGATCCCAGGCCAGGGAGGGATCCACAGGCACAGCAGACCTCTCCTGACTCACCTGCTGCTCCCCTCAGCAGTGTCTTTCAGTCTGTCTGCCTGTTCTGCTCCCCACTCTGTCTCTGGTGAACCGTCTCAGCCCTGGTGACTCTGGCCCAGCTCCTGTATGCATAAATAAATAAATCTTTAAAAAATAAAAATTCAACAATCTAAATGAGATAGACAAAGTATCAGAAAACCCAATGCTGAATAAGGAGGAACTAGAAAACCAAACCAATCACAAGCAAGGAAACTGAAACCATAATTAAGACTCTCCCAAGAAACAAAAGCCCAGGACCATACCAATAAATGATAAGAAAGCATTTGATAAAATTCAACATCCATTTATGATGAAAGCTCTTGAAAAACAGAATAAAGGGAACATAACATAAAAAATCCATGTCACAAACCTACAGCTAACATCATTCTTTTTTTTTTAATTTTATTATATTTAATTGCATTTGACATCGTTTGTTTTCCCCAGTGGGTTCCCACCACCATTTCACCCTAACATCATTCTTAATGGTGAAATACTGAAAGCCTTTGCATTAGGAGCTGGAACAAGACAAGGATGCCCACTTGTGCTGCTACTATTCAAAATAGACTGGAAGTCCAGGCTAGAGCAATTAGGACAGAGAAAAATATGAAAGGAATCCCAATTGGAAACAAGTAAAGCTATCACAATTTGCAGATGATGTGATAATATATAGAGAGAACTCTTAAAAATTCATAGAAAAACTGATTTAAAAAGTAAACAAATTCAGTACAGCAGCAGGTTACGAAAGCAATACATAAAAATCAGTTTCCTTCCTATAAGCAAACAATCAGCCTGAAGAGGAAGAAATTAAGAAAACCATCCCATTTACAACCATACCAAAAAAAAATAAATACCTGGCAATAACTTAACAAAAGAGTTGAAGGACCTATGCAAGGAAAACTACAAAACATTGTTAAAAGAAATAGGAGAAAACACAAAGAAATGGAAAGATATCATATGCTCATGGGTTGGAAGAATCAACATTATCAAAATGGGCATTCTACCCAAAGTAATTTACAGATTCAATGAAATCCCAATAAAAACCCCAATGGTATTCTTCAAAGAAATGGAAAGAAATATTGCTAAAATCACATGGAATTATAAACAGCCCTGAACAACTAGTTTTCCTGTCTAAAAGGAGCTTTACACTCCAGACTTCAAACAATACTATCAAGCCATAATTAAAACAGCATGGTACTAGAACAAAAACAAACCCACAAGACTGATGGCACAGAATTGAGATTCCAAAAATATAACTACACATACATGGACAAGTAATCTATGACAACAGAGCAAAGACTAGATGCTGACACAGGGAAAGTTTCTTCAAAATATCGTGTTGGGAAAACTGGACTGCCAAGCTCTCAAGTCAGCAATATCATCAACCACCACCAGCCATCTTGGACATCAACCCCAGCTGGTGTTGAGTCTTCAGCCCCAACTGCCATTCAACTACAAATGTATTAGAGATGCCCAGTAAGAATTGCACAGCTAAGTCCAAACATGGAGCCAAGAGAGATACTCATTCATTGCTTTAAGCCACAATATTTTAGGGTGAATTGTTACATAGAAATAGGTAACTGGAATATGTTCTCAATCATTCGCTATTTTAAATGTTTTTATATATCACTTAGTATGATACCATGTGGTCACAGTTATTATTTTCTATTTTTTCTTATTTTGCAAGAACAGCAGGGTGTTCTGTTAAAACATTGCTCAATGAGACAAAATTACTGCTCTCCAATTTGTTTTGTTTTAAAACAAAAATAACAAATATATTTTTATATATTTGACATCAATTGTGGTCCCCATGGATTTCCCACCATCATTGCATCATCACCTCAGACCCTTGTGCTCCTTCTGCCCTCAACCCATTCCCTCCCCCTCCCCACAAAGTGTCCCAATTTGTCCTTGTCTTTTTGTTGTTGTTATTCTTTTCCTTGGTTGCTTATTTGGTTCCCTTATATTCCTCCTAGGAGTGAAACCATCTGGTATCTTTCTTTTGCCTTCTGACTTATTTTGCAGAGCATAATCCCTTCTAACTCCATCCATGTTTCTATGAATGACTCATTTATCTTTTTTGATTGCTGAATAGTATTCCATCTTGTATATGTGCCACATCTTATTGATCCAATCTCATATGTTTTGGGGCATTTAGGTTGCTGCCTATTATAAATAGTGCTGCAATAAACATAGGGGTGCAGGTATTCTTTTGAAGCAGTGTTTTTGTGTCTCTTGGATATATTCCTAGGAGTGGGATTGCTGGATCATATGGGAGTTCCATTTTTAGTAGTTTGAGGAACCACCACACTGCTTTCCATAGTGGTTGGACCAGTTTGCCTTCCCACCAGCGGTACTACTCTCCAATTTAATTGAGGAAAAAAAAATGGTTTTTCATAATTGACAAGCTGTGCTGCAGAGCATAGGTGCAGAAGAGTTTAGCTGTTCTCAAGGTGCCTGAATGGGAAAATAGCCATTGAAAATGGAACTGCGATTCCCAATTCATGGTTAGACAGACAACATTAAGAAGCAAGGACCACCTAGCTTTGTTGTAGTCTGGGTCCAAATTCAAATTAGTAGATTTTAGCATGATTTTGCACAAAGCAACCAATCAAACTCTAGAACTTGCATATTTATTTTATTCCTCAAGTAAATACTGTCCAAGTCTCATTCTCAGGGAAAATGATTTATCAGAACCATGCCTCCAGTCCCCTGCCAGGTGACCTGGCATTAAATTCATTCTTTTTCTCAAAAGTTGGTGGCATGGACTTTTGGTTTCTATGCCACTGGGTAGTGGGCAAATGTTCAGCAACACATACACATTTTTTTAAAAAATGTAACCATACAATATTTCCTATAATCAGTTTAAAACTGACTAGTGTTTTAAAATTCATGTACATTTTGCAGTTAGCTTTGGTTTATTCATTTTTATTACTAGTCTGTGTTAACTCAAAATGTATTCAGTTTCCTATTACTGAGCATTCAGACTTCTTTCAAATAATTATTATCAATGTTACTGAGGTTCTCTAGAGTTCTCTCTTGGTGTTCAAATGCAGATATTTATCTAACATACACATAGGAGTGAAACTTCTGTTCTATGACATGTACATGTTCAACTTTACAAGATGTCAATTACCTACATCAGGTACAACCTGATCCAGTAGATTATGATGCCAATTATTTCCTATACATTTTAAAACTTGGTATTTTCACAACCTTAATTTTTTACTCATATGTAGTTGCAAAATTTTACCTGTGGTACTAATTTACATTTTTGCAATCTGTGCTCCCTCTTCTTCAAAATAAGTAGGCATGTTTTCAGACAACTTCTCTTCAATAATATTTTTTTTAAAAATTGATTTAAAAAATTTAATTTCCAGGTAGTAATAGTCTATTGGATATTTTGTGGAAGAACCTCCTGTTTTATCCTACTTTTCATTTTCTTTTTGATATATTTGATAAGCTGAAGTAATTTATGAACATTAAAAAACATGTTTATTTTTTAAAAACTTACATAGCTTACTTTTGTTCAGCTTAAAAAATCCTTCCCTAGTCCTAGCCAAAGCAATAAGACAGGAAAAGGACATACAGGGAATCCAAATAGGGAAAGAAGAAGTAAAACTATCATTATTTGCAGATGATATGAAAATATACTTGGAAAATCCTAAAAGCTCCATGGGAAAACTAATTAAAACAATCAACCAGTTTAGTAAAGTAGCAGGATACAAAATAAATGAACAAAAGTCAGTAGCCTTCCTATACACAAACAACCAATCCAAAGAAGAAGAAATCAAGAAAAATATACCTTTTACAATTGAAACCAAGAAAATCAAATACTTGGGAATCAACCTAACAAAACAAACAAAAGACCTATATAGAGAAAATGTTGGCGGGGATGTGGAGAAAAAGGAACTCTCTTACACTTCTGGTGGGAATGCAAGATGGTCCAACCATTATGGAAAGCAGTATGGCGGTTCCTC
>JAGFMF010011424.1:174819-192218 GCA_019455555.1 Galemys pyrenaicus | reverse complement strand
GTGAGAACCCACAGACAGTGACCTGTATCGGGCACTGTCCTCTGATAGGCTATAGCCCCTGTTGCTATAGCCCTTGACTCTGGTTTGTGGCCTTTTGGCCTTTGGGCCTCTGACCCCTGTCTCGGTCAGAGCAGCACCCTCCTCCCCTGTCTGTCTGTGGCCCCGTTTCAATTGTGGATAAATCATTAGTATTCTTTAGAGCCATTGTTATAAGACTGCTCTTTCACAATACTAGCTGTCATGAATAATTACATTTTAACCACTTTACAAAGTTTTTGGTGGATACCCTTTTACCAGGTTAAGGAAGTTCCTTTCTACTGCTGCATGGTTGAGTTTTTACATGATTATGCAGTATTTTTGTTATGAGAATATGGATTTCTCTCCTTTAATCTGTTAATGAGGTATACAGCATCTGTAAGTTGTCTAATATTAAATAGTTGATCCAGAATCATGATAGGTTTACATTTACCATGACTAGCTATGGTTAGGGACTTTTAGGTTACATTTGCCAATGTTATATTTAAGACTTTTGTATTTTTGTTCATTGATATTGTATTTTCCCTTTCTCTTGTACTTTCCTTGTCTCATGTCTCTTGTATTTTCCTTTGATACTGGGTTATTTTAGAATCATTGTGCTTTATACATTACCTCCTTTGAAAGATTTTCACAAGACTTAAATGATCTGTCACTTTCAAGTTTTGATTGACTACCTTAGAAGTAACTGAATCCAGAGTATTGTGTGTGACTTTATTTTTTATTTATTTTTTGACTACTGATGCTTGGGGAAATGCTATCATCTGAATTTTTGTGTCTACTCAAAATTCACATTGATATCATAACCCCAAAAGTGATGATATGTGGGGTCTGTGGAAGATGATTGTCATGAGGGCCCTTATAAAATTGGCCCCAGGGCTTCCCTGGTGGTGCAGTGGGTTAAGCAATGCACTATGAAGCAAACTACAGCACGAGTTCGATCCCTGCCGCCTGCCAGGGAGGGGACCCACATGGCTTTGCAGACCTCTTCTGCCTTGCCTGCTGCTGCCCTCAGCAGTGTGTTTCAGTCAATCTGCCTGTTCTGCTCTCCACTCTTGTCTGGTGAATCCTCTCACCTCCCACAATTCTGGCCTGTACCCCCAGCTCTTGTATGCATAAATAAATCTTTTAAAAAATAAAATAAAATAGGCCCCAGAGAGATGCCTCATTTCCTTCTGCCTTGTCAGGACACAGTGAAAAGGTACCAGAAATAAACCATGGTTTGACAGAACACCACCATGTTGGTATCTTGGCCTTGGATTTCCCAGCCTTCAGAATACTAAGAGATAAATTTGTTTATAAACTCCACAGTCTATGGTGTTTTGCTAGAACAACCCAAATGAACTAAGACTTGTTTAACTAGGAAATTCCCCACCTCCAGTAACGGGATTAAGTCATTGTCTTTACATTATCATTAAATGACTGTCAACTAGGATAGTTGGAGTTTCTTCTTGTAATGCCATTGTCTAACTTAAGTATTGACACCAAGGTATTCTCCTTATAGAGGTTAGGTGGAATAAACATTGCAGTCACATGACTAGCTAAGAGGTAGGCTGGCTCCCTTCACTACAACACTTTTCCTTCTTTTTTTATGGATTCTGGTTGACAGAAAATCAAGTAGGATTCTACCTTCACCCTCCTTTTGTGTATCCTCCCATGCTTTCAATTTCCAGTTTTAAATTCACCAACAGTTTACGAAACCCTGTAACCCCCTACCCTCAACTACAGTAAAAGTAGGACCCAGCTTGAGCTTTCTCTTCCTATGGCCCAGGTATTAGACATTTAGGGCAGAGAGCACACCTAAAGGAAATTAAATGGCGGACTATACCCAGGAACCCTTGTCAGAGCTAATAAAGCCTGGGGAGAGCCAAGAGAGGCCCAGAGGGGTGTGAAAGGCAGCCCCCCAACCCAGCCCACAGGAAAGCTGATAAAGCCCATGAAACACTGGGAGATGGAAGCAGGGAGGAGAAAGTGCGTCTTCAATTGGCAGGTTTTATGTCCTCTTCCTCCCAAGGGAAGGGCAAAGCTGGTAAACACCATGGAATTCTGGCCTAATGCTCTCTCCTGCCCCCACCTACTTTAGAAGCTAATCAAACTACACATTGGAGCACAGAATGGGGCATGATTTAGAAACTACAGCCTGGACAAATAAACCTAACACCCCACAAGCACCTCCATAGTCCACCTGAGGAAGGGAGTGAATACATACCCCATTTAAAACAAGAGCCCCATCTTCCCTGGCAGTTGTTCTTCTAAAGGACTCTGACCATTCAGAGACCGCTGCTTGGGTGTCCTTAGTCTGTTTTCACATGATATTTGCTAATATTCAAAAGACATGGCTTTGGATTATTTCATATCACAGTCAAGGACTGAGGGATTCCAAAACCCAGTAACCCCAAAACCTGACAACACAGGTGTGTTGCCTGATTTTCAATTTTCATAGGTCTATTTTTACTGATGGTTACTGCTGAATGGCATCTTACAAAAACTCCCAAGGACCAATTGAGTTATCACATTGATTTGAAAGGTAAAATATGAAAAACTCAACAGGTTTCAGGTAGTGTCCCATGCACTTCAAAGTGGTGGCAATATCAAAAAATAGCTCAGAAGTTTGCATCTCACAAATCTGAAACAACTAACCTGATAATCCCAGGAGACAAACACTGGATTGCTTTGCTTACTTCATTTCTTAGTTCATCAGCAAAGAGAAACTAACACCCTTTCAAACAAAATTTTGTCATTCATTAAGCACTTATCTAGTGATAAACTTGGCAACACTAGATGACAATGGCCTTTGTATAGTTCATATTTAATTGTGAAAATTAATTTTACTTGCGAAAACACTGTTCAAATTATTCTCATTTTAGAAATTCTGAAATGGGTTAAATAACTTTTTGAAAGACACAACAGTCCATTTTGGGAAGGAAAAGGCATCTGAATGGAGAATCTGAATTTTTCTGTCTATTGGCCTTCATTGTGGGGAAGAGTAAGCATATCTGATGGAGAAGGATAACTCTAAGGGTTAAACTCCCACAGTTTATTATACCTCCAAGGAGGATCATCCAAACTCCTTATTGTTCTTAGGTCTTCCTGGAAACCAGAGTGTTCAAGTAAGTAGGTGCCACTTGGGAGCCAAGAGTTGTGCTCCCTGGCAATTTTTAACAACACTTATCAGTAAATTGCAAAAACAACTGTTGTCTCAACACCCTTTAATTCTCAACACAGCAAAGACTAAAACTTTTTAAGACGAACTGAAATACCATGCACTTTACGATTTAAAGTGAAGTAATAAATAGGGAGAAAATGGGCAGAACTGTGTACCTGCATAGTATAGAGTGACTCTTAGGAAGAAGAAAATACTAGAGTCTCAACAATCACCAAATACAGAATTTGCTTTAAACTATTAAAAGAATTTTACTGGCAATGAGGTAGTTACAGGTTACATGCTTACCTTTCTTTTCCAAAACATTCTCCTTAGAATTGCAGACTACTTAAATGCAATTTCAAAAAAATATACTAGATTAACCTGACATCTGAAACTTATAGCTGTACTTTTATATACATTAGTATGCTTCCCCGAGATGCCTGTGAAAGCCAGTGACTGGTATATATTACCAAAAAATATAAGTATACTAATCTTTGATCTTACCAAATCTCAATTGTACACAGTAATACCTTAAGAACAGATGAAAAACATTTTATAGAAGCTTTTGCAGTATTCCTTAAAGTTATTCTGTATCATGAAGTCTCCACTATTTGATGAGGTCTGAATTCTGAATTAATAATTTTGCCGTCACTTCCTTCCCAAGATACATCTTTGACATTCAGTAAGGAACGAACTATAGTTGGAAGATTGCTACATGCTTTTACAGTTTTTCTCCAGTATGAGTTCTCTGATGATTTGTAAGGGATGAGCTCTGACTAAAAGCTTTCCCACAGTCTTTACATTTATAAGGCTTTTCTCCTGTATGGATTCTCATATGTGTCATCAACGATGAACTTTGTCTGAAGGCTTTCCCACATACTTTACAATTAAATGGTTTCTCTCCAGTATGAATTCTCTGGTGCTGAATCAAAGCTGAGCTTTGGTTGAAGGCTTTTTCACAATCATTACATTTATATGGTTTTTCTCCAGTATGAATTTTTCGATGAGTATTAACTGCTGAGTGGGAACTGAAAGCTTTTCCACATTCTTTACAATTATATGGCTTTTCTCCAGTATGTATTCTGTTGTGTATATTAAGCCGTGAAATCCAGGAGAAAGCTTTCCCACATTCATTACATTTGTAGGGCTTTTCTCCAGTGTGAATTCTTTGATGCTGTATGAGAGCAGAACTTTGGCTAAAAGCTTTCCCACATTCTTTGCATGCATAAGGCTTCTCCCCAGTGTGAATTCTCTGATGTATAGTAAGGGCTGAATGGTAACTGAATACTTTACCACACTCATTACAATTAAAGGGTTTCTCTCCAGTGTGAATTCTGTGGTGTCTACTTAGCCGTGATATTGAAGTAAAGGCTTTCCCACACTGGCTACATTCATATGGTTTTTCTCCAGTATGAATTCTATGGTGCTGAATAAGAGAAGAGCACTGGCTAAATGCTCTTCCACATACATTACACTTATAGGGCTTTTCTCCAGTGTGAATTCGTTGGTGATTATTAAGGGATGAACTACCTTTAAATGTTTTCCCACATTCATTACATTTATAGGGTCTCTCTCCAGTATGCATTCTCTGATGTCCAATGAGGGATGTAGTGAAACTGAAGGCCTTTCCACATTCACTACATATATAAGGTTTCTCTCCAGTGTGAACTCTCAGGTGCTGGGTTAGAGATGAGCTTTGGCTGAAAGCTTTTCTACATTCCTTACACTTATAAAGTTTCTCTCCAGTATGGATTCTCTGATGCTTACTCAGGGAAGAACTGTGGAGGAAGACTTTCCCACAGTTATTACATTTATAACACTTACGTAATGTGTTGACTCCTAATTGTTTAAATAGAACTGAAAACTTTTGTGAATGGGGTTTCTGTCCTCTGGAAACAATTCTGGGTTTTCTAATAAGTGATGGTTTTAAACCAGTATTTTTCCAAGGTTCAATATCTGTAAAGCTCTTCTCCTTGATGAAGGTTTTTTTGATGGTAACTAGTATTTTCTTGAAAGACTTGTCCTTTTTGCTTCGTTGCCTCTCTAGTTTGTCCTCCTTTATGTAGGTTTTTCCCAACTTGAAGTCAAAAAGACTGCCACCTATGAGTTTATTCATTATTTTCTTCTTTTCTTCTTTGGAAACTGTAGTTTCAAAGAGGTGCTCCCACTCTAAAATAAACAAAACATGTAAGTCTCTCTTTCACTGGAAATAAAGAAAACTGACATCAAAGTACATGAGGATAGCTAACAAATTTGTCCTTAGAACCTTAGGGAAAGATAAGAAAAGATGATAAACAGGATGGGAGATACTCCTGGGTGGGAAGGGTGTGAAGAAACCTGTATGTGGGCCAGCTGAGGAACTCATATAAGCTCTTCCAATCCAAGGAGATGGTGGGCCTTGTCTAGTAACAGCATAGTTCACTGAGGTAAAGCACATTACTACATCATCAACTTGTGTTATTCTTCAGCTTAACATCCCCAGTCAGCCAACAGTGCACTCAAGGTAAAGCCAAGAAAAACTGCAGAAAAGCTATAAATAAAAAGTGGAAGGGCTATTGCCCTAACACATTTTTGAAAGGTGCCCTCAACTAGTGCTATTTTGGGACTCACTTTAGAACTACAAATAATGTGGTGAAGATTCACTGACTGACTCAGACAATAATATAATATTTACTAAGTACCAACCATACATCAAGCAAAGGTCAAAACTTGGATTACAGGGAACAAACAATAGTCAAATTTTCCTAAACTTTGCATTTTACTACTAGTATGTTGACAAAGGCAAAGTAACCAAATTAAAGGAAGTTCTACAGGATGATGAATATGAAAACAAAATAGCAATGCCTAATAAAAGTAAACAAGTTGATATATTAAACTGGTATCATGAGGAAATAAAGGCAAGATCTAAATAAGAGCTGGATATATAAAAATGTGAATGTTTCCAGTCAGAAAGAATAGTTAACTCATTTTGGGGTATCCTAGAACATAAAGTAATCCAGTGTGACCTACGTAAGAAGGAAAAAAGGGGACAGTAGTACAAGGAAAGGAGAGAATTAGATAGTGGTCATACCCAGTATAAGATTATAAACTATAGGAAAGTGTCTGGAATTTCTTCTAAGGATTGCTGGGAATCAGAAGGGCTAAGTTGGGTAACGCTTGTTTAAAAAGCATCATTGCATGTGAAAATAGACTGTAAAGGGATGGAGGTAAAGAAAAGAAGGCAGATAGCAAAGCAGCTGATGTGGAGGCTGTGCAATGTTCCTGGGTTGAGATGATGGTATTTGCGCTGACATAGTAGTGGTGGTGGGAACATTAGGATATTTTGGAGGTACAGATGACAAGTATCTTTACCTATGGACAAATTAAGTGAAAGAGAGGACTCAAGGATCACATCTAATTTTTGTCTTACACAGCTTGATGGAGATTGGTGCCATATTATGATATGGAGAATAACGGGAGAAGAGCACATTCTTGAGAATACTTTTTGTATACTTTTTTATCATTTAGGTTACAGAACAAGAAATTAAATAACTGATTCAAAATGAATATATTTTATAAGAGTATTTACTTTCATAACTAAAAAGGAAACTGTAAGAAAAATTAAGAAAATACAGAAAACTATAAGAATGAAAAGAGGTCACTTATGAATATGAAATAAATATAAACACTATTAACTGTAAAATTTAGCTCACCATAATTTTTCTGTAGACAAATCCTTTTACTGAAAAAATGGGTTGCAATTAAGCTTTCCTCTTTCCTCCTCTTCATATATAGATATATAGATATAGATACATAGATAGATAGATCAAAAATACTATATAAAAGGTCACAAAAATTTGATTCTTTGAGAAGATAAAATAGACAAATCTCACGCTAGGCTAACAGAGAAAACATTAATAAAAAGAAGTAGATATGAAACAGAAAATTTACCACAGCACAGAAATACAAAAGACCATAAGATATCACTTATAAACATATGCCATTGAACTTCATAATGCTGAAGAAATGGAGTAACTTTCAGATCAATATAGTTTGCTAAGACTAAACAAGGAAGAAACAGAAGAGTTGAACAAACCAATCACAAGCATGGAAATTGAAACAGCAATATAAAATCTTTCCAAAAAATAAAAACCCAGGACTAGTAGCTTTACAAGTGAATTTTCTCAAGTTTCAAAGAAGAACTAATGCCCAACTTGTTCCAATTGTTTTTAAAATTAAAACAAGAGATGGTGTTCCATAATACATTTTCTGATGTCAACATGATTCTAGTACTGAAACCAAATAAAGACAGGACAGGACAACTGCAAACAATAGCCCTGATGATTACAATGATGAAAAAAAATTCTTCGACAAAATACTACCAAATTGAATTCAACAATACTTATCATGATTAAGTGGGATGTATACCAGGGAAGCAAGGATAATTAAATATATACAAACCAATACATCACATCAACAAAAATAAAGATAGGGCCTCCCTGGTGGCGCAGTGGGTTGAGCAACGCACTACGAAGCAAACCACAGCCACTGCAGCACGAGTTTGATCCCTGCTGCCGGCCAGAGGGGGACCCACATGGCGCGGCAGACCTCTCCTGCTGTGCCCGCTGCTCCCCTCAGCAGTGTACTTCCGTTGATCTGCCTGTTCTACTCTCCGCTCTCTGTGGTGAATCCTCTCACCCCCCATACCTCTAGCCTGTACCCCAGTGCTTGTATGCATAAATAAATAAATCTTTAAAAAAAAATAAAGATAAAAATAGTAATATCCAGGGGCCTCCTTGGTGGCACAAGGGGTTAAGCACTGCAATGTGAAGCATTCACAGCCACTGCAGCATGAGTTCAATCCCGTCAGGGAGGTGATCCATGTGACGCAAAAGACCTCTCCTCTCTCGCCTACTGTTCCCCTCAGTAGTGTGTTTCAATAGGCCTGCCTATTCTGTTCCCCCATCTGTCTCTGGTGAATCCTCTCACCCTGTGTGCAGGTACCCCACAAGAACTGTACAGTTCTTGTATGCATAAATGAAATTTTGTAAAAAAAATTGTAATATCCATAGAGGCAGAGAAAGCATCTAGTAAGATTCACCACAACAAATGGGAATAAAAGGATCCTACCTTACCCAATAAAAGTCATATATCATAAGCTTGCAGTCAATATAATACTTAATGGTAAAAAACCTAAAGCTTTCCTTTTAAGATCAAGAGGAAGACAATGATGCCCACTGTCACTTCTATTTAACACAGTATTAGAGGTGTTAGCCAAAGCTTTCAGATACACAGAAATAAAAGAAGAGAAATCACTATTTGCAGGTGATCTTATATATAGAAAATCCTAAAGATAAAATCAGAAGGTTATTAGAAAACAATACATCAATACAGTAATGTGGCAAATTCCATACAACATCAATATACAAAAATCCACAGCATTTTTTTTTAAGATTTATTTATTTATGCACATAAGAGCTGGGGTATAGTCCAGAGGCGTGGGGGGTGAGAGAATCCACCAGACAGAGTGGGGAGCAGAACAGGCAGATCAACCAAAATACACTGCTGAAGGGAGCAGCGGGCACAGCAGGAGAGGTCTGCTGCACCATGTGGGTCCCCTCCCCAGGCGGCAGCAGGGTTTGAACTCGTGCTGCACTGGCTGCGGTCTGCTTCACAGTGCATTGCTTAACCCACTGCGCCACCAGGGAGGGCCCCACAGCATTTTTATATACAAACAATAAATGAGAAAAAAAAGAAATCAAGAAAATAACTCCATTTACTATTGCCTCAAAAAAGAGGCAAGTACATCAGAATTAACCTAACTAAGGAGGTAAGAGAGCTATACAATGAGATTTACAAGATGTCATTAAACAACTTAAATAGTGATGACATAATGTGATAGAAGGATATCCTATGCTCGTGGATGTGGAGAATCAACATAATCCAAATTACTATCCTGGCTAAAGTGATACATAAATTTAATATAATTACCATCAAAATACCCATAATATTTTGCAATGAAACTGAAAAGAAAATCATGAAATTCATATGGAACCATGAAAGGCCTCAAATAATAAATGCAATCCTTAGAAAAAAGGAAATGGAGGCATCACACTACCTACTTCAAACTTTACTATAAAGCAACAGTCTTAAAAACAATATAGTACTGGCACAAAAAATAGATACATATCAGTGGAAGAGACCCAAAGTCCAGAATTAAATTCACATACATAAGCGTAATCTATGATAAAGCAGCCACAACCACACAATGGGGAGAGTCCCTTTAATAACTGGTGCCAGTAAAACTGGAAATCTACACATGAAAGAATGAAGTTGGAACACTCAAAATTTCATGCACAAAAATTAATTCTAGGCGCCTCCCTGGTGGCACAAAGGATTGAGCACTGTACCATGCAGTGGCTATGCAGCCCAAGTTTGATCCCTGACCAGGGAAGGGACCCACATGGTGTGGCAGATCTCTCCTGCCTCACTTACTGCTCCCCTCAGCAGTGTATTTCAGTCTGTCTGCCTGTTCTGCTTTCTGTTCTGTCTCTGGTGAGTCCTCTCACCACCTGTACCACTGGCCTATACCCCAGCTCTTGCATGAATAAATAAAATCTTTAAAAAAAAATCCAAATGGGTTAGGGATTTAGATATAAAATATAAAATATATAGATGTATATTGGCAATATTTTCCATGACACGAATGATAAAGATTGGAGACTCAACCACTCTAACAGGGGAAATAGAAGCAAAAATAAATAACTGGAATTACTTTCACCACATAGCAAAAAGAAAACATGTAAGAAGTTTAAAAAGATATCCTACTTAATGAGAGAAAATATTCACACAATATAAAACTGACAAGGATTTAACATACATGATAAATAAAAAACTTTCACAATTCAAATAGAAAAACAACCCAGTTAATAAATGGGCAAAGATAAGAACAGACAATTTACTAAACCAGAGAGCCAGAAGGCCAATAGGTATGAAAAATATTCAACATTGCTTCCAACTCTAGTTAAAACTATGATGAGATACCATCTCACACCCATGAAAATGGTACATATTGAAAAGATCCCCAATAAGTGCTGGAGAAGATGTGGCGGAAGAAGAACTCTATCACAATGTTGGTGGGAATGTCAACTATTGCAAGCATTGATGAGAGTAATGGATTTACCTTAAAAAACTAAAAATGGAAATACTCTATGACTCAGAATTCCCACTCTTGGGCTAGCCAAAGAACATTAAACCATTAACATAAACAGCCTATGTATATGTTTATGGCTGCACAATTTATAATAGCTAGGACAGGGACACAGCCTAAATGCCCATCAACAGATTGACTGGATAAGATGATGTGGTACATCCACACTATGGAACACTATTCAGCCATAAGGAAAGATAAAATACAGTCATTTATAGCAACATAGAGGAAGTTTTACAAGGGACTGATCATAAAGATCTACAAAGAGCTGATAAAACTCAACAAAGTAAACAATCCAGTCAAAAAATGAGCAGAAGAGTTAAAAAGACATTTCTCCAAAGAGGAAATGCAAAAGGTACATGAAAATGCAAAAAGGCATATGAAAAAATGTTCAACATCTCTTGTAATCAGGAAAAAGCAAATCAAAACCACTATGAGATACCACCTTACACCAGTGAGAATGGCACATATCAAAAAACCTAGCAAAATAAATGTTGGCAAGGATGTGGAGAAAAATGAGCTCTTATTATACTGCTGGTAGGAATGCAAACTACTCCAGCCACGATGGAATGCTGTGTGAAGTTTCCTCAAATTACTAAAAATGGAGCTTCCATATATGACCCAGCAATTCCACTCCTAGGAAATTACCCAAAGTACCCAAAAACACTAATTCAAAAGGACATCTGCCCCATTATGCCACACTTGTTACAATAGGCAAGCTATGGAAACAACCCAAATGCCCCAAAATAGATGACTGGATCAAGAAGATGTGGAATATATACACAATGGACTATTACACAGCAATCAAAAAAGACAAACTCATGCCATTTACAGTAATAGGGATGGAACTGGAAAGTATTATGCTCAGAGAAATAAGCCAGAAGGAAAAAGAAAAATATCAGATGGTTTCACTTATAGGAGGAATGTAGAGGAAATGAGTAAGGGATCAGTGAAAAATATATAGTAAATTAAAAATCAAAATCAAAAGACAACTATAAATTGGAGACATTCTTAAGGGGAGGAGGAGGGAGAAGGAAAAAATCAAGTAGGAAGAGCATAAAGGACTTAGGTGATGGGACATGGATGAATTGGTGGCAGGAATTTCACAGGAACTATAACTGAGAGGAGAAAGTATACACTATATAAAAATGAAGAGTGATATAAAATATATTTTTAAAATAGTAAGTTATTTTTAAATGGGGAAAAACAGAGGATGTTTGAGGGCATAATGTGTAGTAAAGCAAGTCAGAATGACAAAAATAAATATTGAACATTATTAAAACAGATGACCTAACAAAGTAAAATACTTATAAGTTAGTATACATTAATAAATAAAGTGAGGGTCTAAGGATAAAAGGGAGGGAAGAAAAGAGGATGAGGAGTTAGAAAGAATAGGGGGATGGTAAAAGAAATGAAAGGCAAAAGGAAATTTTAAAATACATATAAAGAGGGAGAAATATAAAAATGACTATTTAGCACACATGAACTTTTATGAAAACACTGTTCTTCAAATATTCCAGTTAAAGCAAAAGGAAAACTGAAGACAGAGTTCATGAATGGAAACACAAAAAAGCCTGTCTCCTGTCATTCTGAAATAAAAGCTGGATAAGAAACAAAACTCAAAAGAAAGCCATCCTGATGTCAGAAACTGACAAAATTCTAAATAAACAGAAATCACAACTCATGATGTAGCAACCCACAGAGCTCAGAGTCATGTCCTAGTAGTCAATTCTGAAAATTTTCATGTAAAAGATTTAGAAAGATGGCACAATAAGTGTGTGCAAACCTTCTGTCTAAAATGATTCTCATTCTGGGAAAAAAAGATGGCGGCGAAGAGATGCTAAGATAGAGAGCTCCAAGAAGAAGTGGACTGCAGGGAGACTATACAGCAGGTCTCTGCAAGAACCGGGACATGGAAAATAAATTGGACGGTGCAGACAGCCTACACAGTAAGGAGGGACTCATCGAAGGGGAGCAAATACAGAGAAAAGCTTCATAAATTTGCTACCCCATCCCCCTCCCTCCTCCACAAATCCAGCACACCTTGAATGGCAGAAAGAGCATTCATAAGCACCACTCGTGGAAAGGGATGAGACTATTGCACTACAAAACCTGAAGCTCCTGAGATCTGCACAGATACAGGCATCTCCATGCCTGGTGAGTTTGAACTCTAGCCTTTAGGGGAGTCTGAGAAGGGAGCAAAGAGATGCCTTTGGCGAAGGGAGTTCACACAACTTAAAATGACCAAGCTGGGGGGAGGGGAGTCCCACTGACAGCCACTGGAGCTGGAACAAAGCCAGCCTCAACTGAACCAAGGCAAAGGCACTGAGACAAAGGCACCACAGCCAGCTGAGACTCTATAGGGAGTCTGCCTGTGCCTCAGACCAGCACAGCTTGGAGGCCGGAACAGCAGAGAATAGCTCCTGGCTGGACCAGAGAGAGGGGGCAAAAGGGGAATGAGCTGGTCTGGGGTCGGTCAGAGGCCCAGGCCCAGGTTAGTCCAGCCCAACCCATGGTGAGCCACTTTGGGGGACCCCTGTTTGGTACAGTCGGTGGAGGGGGGCACAGGGTCTGGAAAGACTGGAGACCTCGGTATCCGGAGGGGTTGACCCAGCACAGAGCACCTTGGCAACACTCCTAAATGTTTGAGAGAGAGAGCAAGAGGGTTCAGACTGAGGCAGCCTGGCAGTACCCCAGAAGGGAAAAGTAAAACCACTTGGTGCAGCCACAAAGGGCAGCACCAGAGAGCCTCAAGTGACCTTACCCCCATCACAGGGCAGTGGGAAAGAGCTTATAATCAGACTCAGAGGTGAAACCCCCCACCCATACCAAGAAAAACCAGTCTAACCACTCATCCTGAAACCTGAGACACCTAGAAGACATCACAGTTGGGGTACCAATCAATCTGGGACTGCCTCTCCCTCCCAACCTAATATCCCCCACACACAGAGTGGGGTGAGACTTCTGATTTCTCCCCAACTACCCCAACCCCTCCCTTTTTTCCTAGTTTTTTTGTAAATTTTTAAATTTTTTCTCTTTTCTTCCCCACAAGTTCCTTTTTCCCATACATTCCTCTTTCAGACTTTTTTTTTCCTACTCCTGTCCTCCTTTGGAAAGGCATTAAAGGAAGCCTCATAAAAGCAGCCTCTACACAGGGGGCCACGTGGTTCCCCAAGTCCTCAGGGGTAAGGAGTCTTCTGGAGCCCCATCACCCAACTAGCCACAACAAAAGGAAGTGAATACAGGCATACATGCCACAACAGGGCAATCAGCACCACATCTTGCCCTCCACTCCCCCATACTGTTGTGGCTGTTTTAATGTGAGTTTTTGGAGGTTTTTTTTCCCCCGTGTGTTTTTTTGTTTTTGTTTTGTTGTTGTTGTCGTTGTTGTTGGGTTTTTCTTTTTTTGTTTGTTTTGTTTCTTATTTTTCTCTTCCTTCACTCCCTTTTTATTTTTCTCCTTTTTTCTTTCTGTTGTTTGCCCATCTAGATATCGTTTGTGTCAGTCTTTCTGGGTTTGTGTGTTTTTATTTGTTCATTGACCACCATTTCCTGATACCCTAAAAGGAACACCCAAAGAGATGCCTGCCAATACAAGCAACAGTGTCCCAACAAATACAACAAATTAGAAAGCAGACATCAGGAAGACGAAAAACTACAACTAACCAAGCAAGCCCACAGGGGAAAAATACAACACAAAAAGAAAGCCAAATACAAGAACTCAATGACGACCAAGAAAGAAAGTCAAGCCTAACATAAGAGCTCAGAACCAGCATGACTGAAAAAATGGCCAGTATGTTAAAAAGGCTCAAGGATCTGGAAAAGGAGAACCAATCATTAAAAAAGACTGTGGGGGCCTCCCTGGTGGCACAGTGGGTTGGGCAACACACTATGAAGCAGGCCTCAGCCATTACAGCACGAGTTCGATCCCTGCTGCCGGCCAGGGGGGGACCCACAAGGTGCAGCAGACCTCTCCTGCTGTGCCCGCTGCTCCCCTCAGCAGCGTACTTCAGCTGATCTGCCTGTTCTGCTCCCTGTTCTGTCTGTGGTGAATCCTCTCACCGCCCACACCTCTGGCCTGTACCCCAGTGCTTGTATGCATAAATAAATAAATCTTTAAAGAAATAAAAAAATAAAAAGACTGTGGAAGACTTGCAGGAAGATAAAAAAAAATACGGGAAGCAGATTGGATGAGATGGAAGAGCAAATTAGTTCTATAGAAGACTCAGAAACAAAAAGACACAAAGCAGAAAAAGAGAAATCCAAAGGACAAAAAAACAAGGTCACACTTCGAGAACTCTCAGAAAGAGAGTTCTTCCATCAAGAGAACTTCCATCAAGAAAAATAATATAAGAGTTATAGGAGATCCAGAAATTGATAACGATAAGGGAAATGATAATATATTCAAGGAGATAACAGAGAACTTTCCAAGCTTAAAAGATGAAATGAAGCTAGAAATACAAGAAGCAAGACGTACCCCAAATTTCTATGATAGAAAAAGAAATACAGCTAGATACATAATAGTAAAACTACCAAGAATACAAGACAAGGAAAAAATAATGAAGCTGTCAAGGGCGAAGAAACAACATACAAAGGAAAACCTATCGGGCTAACATCAGACTTCTTGGAAGATACACTACGCCAAAGGAGGGAGTGAAAGGATATATTCAAAAAACTGCAAGACAACAAATGCCAACCACGAATTTTGTATCCAGAAAAGCTTTCCTACATATATGAAGAAAAAATATGGATTTTCCCAGACAAACAGGAACTCCAGAAATTCAGCATGACCAAACCTCCTCTCCAAAAAATCCTACAACAAGCTCTAAAGTCAAAACCATTAGAAGAATGAAAAAGAGGAACAGTATAAGACAAGGGAAAACATAACACAAAAAGACAAAATGGCAATCACAGATGCCAGCATAACTATTTTAACTTTAAATGTAAATGGCTAAACTCAGCAATAAAAAGACACAGAGTAGCAGGCTGGATTAAAAAACACAATCCAACCTTCTGCTGTCTTCAGGAAACACATTTAAACACAAAAGATAAGCATAGATTGAAAGTAAAAGCCTGGAAAACAGTCCTACAAACCAATGGACCAAAAAAGAAAGCAGGAACAGCCATACTTATATCAGACAAGACAGAATTCAAAATAAAAAAGGTAAAAAAAGACAAAGAAGGGCACTATATAATGGTCAAGGGCACAGTATTTCAAGAAGATGTAACACTTATCAACATATATGCTCCAAGTGAAAGAGCACCAAAATATATCAGACAATTACTATCAGCTCTAAAAGAAACATCAAAGAAAGCACCTATATAGTAGGGAACTTCAACACCCCACTCTCACCAATGGACAGATCAACAAGACAAAAAATAAACAAAGAGACTACAGCCTTCAATAAAGACCTAGAACTCATGAACTTAATGGATATCTATAGGACCCTACACCCAAAAAAAATCAGATTACACTTTCTTCTCAAGTGCACAGGGAACATACTCCAGAATTGATCATATATTGGGCAACAAGACCAACATCAACAGATTCAGTAAGGTCAAAATCATTCCAACTATATACACCGATCACAAAGGTATCAAATTAGAAATAAATCACAAAAAGAAAACAAGAAACCCACCCACAACATGGAGACTGAAACCAACATTACTGGAAAAACAATGGATTATAGAGGAAATTAAAAAATACTTTGAACTGAATGACGAGGACACACCATTCCAAAATGTATGGGATGCAGCAAAAGAAGTACTAAGAGGGAAGTTTATAGCAATCCAGGCTCACATCAACAACCAAGAAAAAACTCAAAGAAACAATCTAATCTCACACCTTAACGATCTAGAAAAAGAGCAACAAAAGGATCCAAAAACCAGCAGAAGAAAAGAAATCGTAAATATTAATGCAGAAATAAATGAATTAGAAATCAAGAAAATCCAAAAGATTAATGAAACCAAAAGCTGGTTCTTTGAAAAAGTAATAAACAAAATAGATAAACCTCTAGCCAAGCTAATGAAGGAAAAACAGGAAAAAACACAAACAGGATCACGAATAAAAGAGGAAAAATAACAGACTCAAAAGAGATTAAAAGAACAGTCAGACAATACTATGTGCAGCTATATGCTAACAAGCTTAACAATCTAGAAGAGATGGGCCAGTTTTTAGATAGATACAACCATCCAAAGCTAAACAAAGAGGAAATAGAACACTTAAACAGACCAATATCAAGTAATGAAATTGAAGAAGTAATCAAAGGACTCCCCAAAAAAAAAAAGCCCAGGACCAGACGGATTCACAAATGAATTCTACCAAACTCTTTCAAGAAATCGAGAAAGAAGGAATACTACCTAATATGTTCTATGAAGCCAAAAATACACTAATACCAAAACCAAACAAAGATAACATAAAAAAGGAGAACTACAGACCAATCTCCATAATGAACAGGGATGCAAAAATCCTCAACAAAATTCTAGCCAACAGAATCAACAATGCATAAAAAGGATAATTCACCACAATCAAGTGGGATTTATTCCAGAAGCTCAAGGATGGTTCAATATCCAAAAAATCAATCAACATAATCAATCATATCAACAAAAAGAAGAACAAAAACCATATAATCATATCAATTGTTGCAGAAAAGGCATATGACAAAGTCCAACATCCATTCATGATAAAGGCTCTTGAAATACTTGGAATAGAAGGACCATACCTCAACATGGTAAAAGCTATATATGACAAACCCACTGCAAATATAATCTTCAATGGTGAAAAACTGAGAACATTCCCCGTAAGATCAGGAGCAAGACAAGGATGCCCACACTCTCCACTGATATTCAGTATAGTACTGGAAGTCTTAGACAGAGCAATAAGACAGGAAAAGGACATACAGGGAATCCAAATAGGGAAAGAAGAAGTAAAATTATCATTATTTGCAGATGATATGAAAATATACTTGGAAAATCCTAAAAGCTCCATGGGAAAACTAATTAAAACAATCAACCAGTTTAGTAAAGTAGCAG
>JAGFMF010011424.1:156354-173117 GCA_019455555.1 Galemys pyrenaicus | reverse complement strand
AGAGCACAAGGGACTGAGGTGATGGTGCATGGGTGGAATGGTGGTGGGTACTCCCTGGGGAATACAAATGATGTCAAATATAATTAATTAAATAAAAATAAAAGAAGGGAAAAAATAATTAAGAAAAAAAATAAAATAATTCCCATGTTGTTAGCCATGCTGTCTGTCTCTTTAACATCTGTACATAACACATATACACATACTTTTTCCTTTTGGCTGAACCATGCACATTTCAAGATAAAAAACATCAAGGCATAAACCCTAGATGGAACTGAGAAGATGTATTGATACTATAGTGATTACCAGGACTGTGCAAACCTCAAAACAAAAATAATCCAGTAACTTCAAGGAAAACCTAAGAATCAGAAACCTTTACACATCATCTATTATACTACATAAGCTTCATTTAAATTGCAAGGGACATATGACAAAGGTATACCCACAAAAGGTGAATTCAATTCTCCTTTTGCACCTGATGTAATAAGTAGTCTCAAAGGTCAAGCAAGGCTATGCCCTTTCTAGCATTTCCTACTTGGAGTAGTCAAGGCCAGCTGGTTAGAAAATGCTGTGCCCATTTCCCAATGACTATCACTTACCTAGACATGCATCTTGAGAAACTCCATTTCCCACTGTGCAAGGATCTTCCCCTTGCTGTAACTGGAAGATAATCTGTGGTTTGGAAAACAAAATTCCTGTTCAAGAGCAAAAAAAAGGAAGTAAGTCTGTGGAACAGACACACGTGGCCAATATGGCACACAGATCCAGCCGAATCTTGGGGCAATGGGACTGCTGAAGAAGGAGAAAGGTTCGTTCTAAGAGGAACTTAAAAGTGGATTTTTAGAGAATGGCCAGGACATGCTCAGGAAGAAATTTAGGGCTCTGGTTGGCATTACTTTAAGCTGGAAACTCTTGTGAGAGCCAGGAGGAGGAGGATAGAGCTCAAGAGAAAGAAGATGTAAAAGGGCTAGAAAAGACTGCCATTATCAAATAGAAAAGCCAAGGCCATCCCCAGAAGCTGAGAATAGCAACCGCCTCTCTCCAGTCCACTTGCAGGCTGCACTTTGGCAAGCTCCCACAGCGGATTCTCATCACAAAGGAAAAAAATCTCACCCAGGGAGACCAGGGTGCTATAGTTCTCCAGCATCACCTCCCGGTACAAGGTTCTCTGCGCAGAATCCAGGCACAGCCATTCATCCTCGCTGAAGAACACAGCCACATCCCTGAATGTCACGGACTCCTGTAACAGCAAACACATTCTTACTCATCCTGGACCGTCCCCATGCTAGATGATTGTGCAGTAACCCTGTCACCACACAAGGGTCGGAGCACTTCAAGCTGAGTGTTTTCTGCTCAGTAGTGAACACATTCTGTACCCTCAGAAAGGTTAAGCATAGCAGCCATAGAGGAAAAGCACTTGAAATTAAAGTGCTTTTGATAGAGACACAGACTTTTAGATTTGCAAATGTGCAATCACCTAGACCTAACTCCCAATGTACAGGTCAGACATGGCAATCAGGTTATAGGAAGTTGTCAGTACTCACATCCAGGAAGGATTAGTCTCATCACCTTGGGTCATCTCTGTGTCCTAAGGGTCAGACACTGACATTCACAGTAGGCAATGCTTGCACATGTAGCACACACATGGCTGCAGAACCATTCTCCAAGAGTCAGGTATAAAGTCTGAGACTGGGATTCTCCCTCTCTACCCCAAAAGCCTTTATTCCTCTACTTCTTTCCACTTCACTACACTACAAGATACCTCTCTGAAACCAATGATCCTTTTATTATTAAGACTCTTATTTTTAAAGCAAACCAGAAGACTAGCAAGCAAAAGAAATCTTTTACCACCAGAAACAAGTTTTGTTAGCTTCTTGCTCTAAGCTCTTTCAGACTTTTTATATGCTAATGTGGGTCTAGATTTTTTTTTTTTTAATGAAATATTCAACAGGTAACTGTATCCCACTTGTAAGGGAGCAAAATCTGCCAGCCCAAAATGTCTCTTTGGCATAGGGGTTATTTGAGGCTGGTTATTTTTAAGAAAAAGTAGGCTTAAGCTTTTCCTTATCTCTCCCTAAACTCCTAAAAGGATTTAGATAGGGCCTGTTCCAGGAAGAGAACTATCATCAGAGATAATTACACAGCATTTTCACTAGGTATGGAAGGCTAGGGGAAATGAGCAAGGCCTGATCCATCCTTCTTTGTGTTATTTTGTTTCTGCACATCATGGCAAACACTGAGGAAACATCTGCTTTTCCCATTTTCCTGTCAATTGACTCCCCTACCTCCTTTGAAGTTCTAGATTACTACCTTTTACTTCCTAGCTCAAGATGACATATAAAAACTAATTGCCAGACAGTTAAAGATCCTCATGTTTTTTCGCAGTTCCAATTCATACAAAATTAAACTTTGTTTTTCCCCATTTATCACTTCAATTTCATTATTACAAGCCAAAAGAACCAAGAAGGAAAAATTTTTGTACCCTCAATTCTTCTATAATTAGCAGGGCTTTCACTGGCTGGACACTGCTTCCTCCAAAATGGGTGCAGCTAAATACAGGGACCTCTGACAAGACCCGATAGAAGGTGAGAATTCTTACCTTTGCCCCCAGTCCAGTGGAAGTAGGGATGGTAACAGTAATTTGTAGCCAAGCCAAAGACCCAAGGAGAGTAGAAAGAAAATTCTTCCTCTCCTAAACAATGAACATTTTTCTTTCTGCTCTCCAGTATGCATTATCTCAAACTGGATGAATCAAGCTTATTTAACTCACCTATTCACAGACATTGAGGTGGCTCCCATTTTTGTAACTCTAAAAATGCTGGATTGAACATTTCTACATCATCATCAAGAAAGTGTACAAAATTTATTTTTTTTATCTGATGTGTGACTAACTAGTCACCTCACTGCAAACTGCAAAACTGCAATATATTCACTTAGCTTTGTAAGAGTGAGCTTTCCGTCTTTGCAGGATTGCCTGTTGGTACACACTGCATTCTGGTTTAAGATTCAGAAATAGGGCCTCCCTGGTGGCGCAGCAGGCTGAGCACCACACTGTAAAGCATCCGTGGCACAGCAGCATGAGTTCAATCCCCAGCCAGGGAGGGGCCCCACATGGCACAGCAGACCTCTCCTGCTTCGCCCACTGCTCCCCTCAGCAGTGTGTTTCAGTCCATCTGCCTGTTCTGTTTCCCACTCTGTCTCTGGTGAATCCTCTCACCTCCCGCACCTCTGGCCTGTACCCTAGCTCCTGTACACATAAATAAAATAAATCTTTTTTTTTTTTAAAAAAATCATAAATAAATGAATTTGAGGATTGTGAGCTATGATAATTCTACTTGTCTTCTACCTTTGCGGAGAGGAGTTCTGGGCTGGGATGAGACTAAATTTTCAAATTATTAACACGAGTGTTATGACAGGCAAGAAAGGAAACGATCACCATGGATTAGATGCTTCCCACCTCAGGGAAAACTTCCCACCACATTTGCCCAAGTTGCAATTTCTATTCCTTTCACCTTCAATATAAGCTCTGTACTGTTTTTGAGTCTAAACTGGTCCAGTATTAGGAGTATCCCTGACTATATCTGCTGACTCAGAGGTCTTTTTGTTTATATTTTTAGAAAATCAGCTGGACCCTTGCCAAGTTCTATACCCATTGATTGGCCCTCAGCTTCTTTAAGGCAAAGACCAAGCCTTTCCTCAGTGAATCCCACGTGTTCTGTAGGAGAATTATTCCACTATTCTGTGTCATCAACCCCCAGGAAGCAAAAACCAAGCAGGATCTTTCACAAAGTTCTGGGTGTGGCAGTAGCAATGGGTTGGAGACCTATTCAATTTCTAGTCCTCAAGTACTTAACTTTAGAGAATTGCAATGACACTGGTTCTGAAATAAGGAAAGCACCTTCCTTTTAGAGCTTCTCACCCTCAGTGCCCTGTGAAAAGTTCAGTATGAAATTGGCAAGTTCGCCATCTCTGAAACCAAAAGGCAGTTCAAGAAAGAAGGCTTTACTCACCTGCGCCTGGACTGGCAGCAAACTTGTGGCCATTTCCCCTTCCCCACTGCCTCTCCTAGACAAGGAACCTGAAAGAGAAAAATGAATTGAGTTCTCTCCATCCTGTTTGCACTTCCGCCCCCATTAGGTGTAAGGAAAATGAGGTAAAATCGGGCTTTCTTTTGCTTTCCACACAAGACACTGACTATAACCTTGAAATGCTGTTTTCCACCATTGGGACACCTATATAGCAAACAACAGATGGGCCTTGAGTTTACAGCTATGTATGTATGGCTATGGAAAGTAACAGTGCAAAAGGGGCTAAGCAGTAGAGTTGCTAATCTGCTTCTCTCAGAGTTGGAGGTCCTCTGGCAGTTCATCTGTGCCTGCCTGTGTATACTATACTGTTTCGACATGAAAGGCCTGCAAAAGCCACCCAAGGCTCCAAATTCTTTTCATCTGTGAGAACTGACAATAAATCTACCTGGCCTGGGATGGTTGCACAACACTAGGCCAGACCTGATAGGACATCACATTCTAAATACCCTGCAGAGGGAAGTCAAAGGGAACCCAGGACAGTGTAGGCAATCCAGAGTTAAGCCCTAGGTATGGTTGCCCAAACCATGAATGGGCAGTATTGAGGCCAAAAACAGTATACCATAAGGTGTGCTTAAGAGGCATGCTGATTATTCTGAATTGAGGAAAACTGGGAGACAAGATCCACGAAAGATGTTTCACCTAATTATCTCCCTAGAAACTGGGTATCTCTGAGAGGGAGATAGTCTTACAACTTCCTGCCCAACAGCAACAACCATACTTCCAGTCACAGGGTCTGTAACTTTCCGCCAACAGTTGATAAAGAAAGATGGCTCAAACTAAAGGATTGGAACCATGTAGTGTGTGTTAAGAGAGTAAAGGGCGATCAGGCCAGGCTCACAGAGATGCTGAATTAATAAATGGCATAAATACCCCATGCCCCTGAATTTAGGCATTTTGAGCTGTAGTAATTACAGCACTTGAAAAATTGGAAGAGCCAACCAAAACTAGGTTCCCTCTTCTTCGGAACTGTTTCCTGTAAGACGCGTTAACAAAACTTCTTAAATGTAAAAGGAAGCATTACCTACCCGTCTTTCTTTCCCAAAACCCTAAAAACCCAAGATTCAAGAGGCACAGATATCGCCAAAGAATAGCTAAGCAAGCAGACAAAATTAAGCTGAAAGAAAATACTGAAATCACTCTAGGTTTCACTTTTGGAAACAATGCCGAACAGGCCAGGCTCAGAAAAATGATAAACATAAAACTGAACACCGAGTGGGGGGGGGGTGTGTGGGGGGGGCACACCAACAGACACTACAAGTCGAAATCCGGCATAGGGTTCACCAACCCTGAGACAAGGCACAGCTCGCTGCAATCCGGCCGGGGCGGTCATCTCGTCAGGCGCAGGGCCCAACACCAAGGCCCCGCTTTCAGGCAAGCGCACCTCCGACTTCCCGGCCTCCGGTGGCGACGCGGGGGCGGAGCCTCTCAGGCGACGCCCCCTCCTGCCCGCACGCACCTGCCGAGGCCGCGGCTGCTCCCGGCGACCGTTCATGCGCCGTACGCCCCCGTACCCGGCCCGCCCCAGCCGCACACCCCGGGCCCTCTCCACCAGCACCCTATACCTGGGCCCGTCACCACGAGCACGCCAGGCGGCGCACGGGTTGTAAAAAAAACGGAGCACCTAGCACAGGGACATGTTTCATCGCCGCCGCCCGGCTATCAGGAGCAACTGCGCCCGCGCGCGGGAGAGCCCACGGCCCCTCAGACGAGCGCCCAAGAGCGCTTTTCAAACTCTATTTCCCAGACGTCGCCGCGCCCGGCTCTCTACGGAGACGGAGAAGGGCCAAGAGGACCAAGGCTCCAGCGAGCCGACCTACTGGCGCCGTCAAGTCTTTCAGCATCATCTCTAACCTCTGAAATCATAACAAGACGACGATATGACAGCTTTATCCTTTGTACACGCTTTTAACTCATAACTTCATTACAATGAATGATGCCACTGCTTATCAATGTTTATTTTCTCAAAGGTTGATTTCACTAATGTTTTGTTTTTGTTTTTTACTCAGATTATTAGATAGGTTTACATCCTACTATCTGTTTTGGGTATTACAACCTGCCCACAAACAATTACCTAGTAATCCTCTACCATGTTCCATTGGACTGCTTATCTCCCCACTCCTACCCTGTGATCCCACTCCACATCTCTGGTGGACTCAGTATTGTAGTCTGATATTAAGAGTTTGTTACTGGCTTGATTTTTGACTGACTTATTGGTAGGTTTCTGTATATCCCACATATAAATGAGACTATCCAGCATTCTGTATCTGACTTAGTTAAGTATTATCTTCTCCAGTTCCATCCATGTTACTGCATATAGTAAGAGTTTATCCCTTTCATGGATTCTGTATGTGTCCATACATACCTGTATACATATATATGTAAGTACATGATGTGTGTGTATAGATAGATATAAAACACTTCTTTCCCAACTTGTACTCCATTTGTATTTTTTTTGCCTTATCAGCTGCTTGTTTTTTTTTGTTTTTTTATTAATATAAATTTTTTTAAAATTTACATATACTTGCCATCAATTGTAATCCCCATGTATTCCTCATCACCATCTCACCAGTGCACCATCACCTCAGTCCCTCGTGCTCCCATCTTCCCTCAACTCCATTTGTATTTTAATCTTGCCTGATTGCTCTAGTTAGGAATTCCAGTACTGTGTTAAATAATAGTGGTGTAGTGAAAGTGAACATCTTTGTACTGTACCATATTTTAGAGGAAAAGCTTTCAGTTTATCACTATTGAGAGTGATGTTTGCTTAGGGTTTGTCATATATGACCTTTATTATATTGAGTAATGTTCAGTTTTTTAATATTTTTGTCGTAAATGGATGCTGAATCTTATCAAATGCTTTTGCTACATCTATTGATACATGGTTTTTATCTTTCCTTTTGTTGAAGTTATGAATTACATGAACTTTCAGATGTTGAACCATCCTTGGGTTTCTAGAATAAATCCCATCTAATCATGGTGTATAATCTTTTTTATTAGGTTTACTAAGATTTTTGCCTCTATGTTTATCAGAGCAGTTGGTCTGTAATTCTCTTTATTTGTCAGGTTTTGAAATTAGAGTGACGTTGACCAAAAAAATGTGTTTAGAAGCTTTCCCTTCTTTTCTACTTTTTAAAATAGTGCGTAGGGTAGGTATTACTTTATCTTGAAGGTTTGCTAGAACTCACTAGTGAACTGAGCCTGTACTTTTGTTCTTTGGGAGTCATTTTATTTGCTTGTGATTCATCTGTTCAGGTTTTCTACTTCTTCCTGGTTCATTCTTGGAGGGTTGTCAATTACTAAGAATTTATCCATTTCATCCAATTTATTAACATATAGGTGCTTATAATAATCTCATGATAATATTTATATCTGAAGTGTCTGCTTTAATTTCTCCTCTCATTCCTGCTTCTATTTACTACATTTTTCTGTCTTAAAGAATCTACCTAGAGGTTTCTCTATTTTGTTGACCTTTTCCAAAAGACCAGCTTTTGGATTCACTGATCCTTTAGACTGTCTTTTTATTTTCCATATCATTTTTTTTCTGCTCTAATTTTCATTATTCCCTTCCTTTTACTGACTTTTGGCTTAATTTGTACTTTTTCTAATATCTTGATGAGAGAGGCAAGGTTCTCTATTTGAGATCTTTTTTATTTCTTGATGTGGTCTTGGATTGCTATATATTTCCCTGCTAGTTAGCACTGCTTTTGCTGCATCCCATAAGTTTTCATAAGTTGTGTCTTTATTTTTGTTCATAGCCAGTAGTTTTGAATTGCTTCTTTGATTTCCTCACTCATTCAGTGGTTGTTCAGAGTGTGTTGTTTAGTCTCCACATACTAGGGATTTTTCTTGCTTTGTTGATGTTGTTTTCTTGTTTGTAGTTGATATCCATCTTGATATCATTGTAATCAGAGATGACTCAATTCCAATCTTTTTGAGATTTATTGATTTTTTTTGTGACCCAGCATGTGGTGCATCCTGGAGAATGTTCCATATGCACTCCAGAAGAATGTGTATTCAGATTTTTGAGGTTCAGCGGCCTGTACAAGTTCATTAAGCCCATATGGCTGAAATCCTCATTTATGACTATCATTTCCTTCTTTATTTTATGATTGTTCTATCTATTGTTTAAACTGGGGTATTGATGTCCCTGATGATTTTACATTGCTGCTAATGTCTAGTTTCAGATTTGATAGTAATTCTTATATATTTTGATGGTTCTTATTTGCTTATTTAATGATGAGTGTTAGTCTTCCTAATGATAGATTTCTTAATCATTTTGTAGTGTCCATCTCTGTCTTTTGTTACTACTTTTTGACTGGAAGTCTGCTTTTTATGTTATAAAGTATGGTTTTCCACACCCTTTCCTGGGCCTCATTTGCTTGTAGGATTACATTCCAAATTTTTACTTTGAGTCGTTTATTTTTGGAGTTCAGGTGACTCTTCTTGACATAACAGAACGTTGGGTTTTGTTTTTGGTTCCAGCTGGCCACGCCAAGCCTTTTGATTGAATAACTCAGTATGTTTACATTTAGGGTGATTATTGATGTGAAGATTTGTTATTGCCATTTTGTTTATAATTTTCTGGTTCTACCTAGCTTCTTATTCATTTTTTTTTATGTTTTCTCCCTTTAAGTAAGAGAGTTCCTTTCAATATTTCCTGTAGGGAAAGGATTGGTTTTCGCAAATTCCCTCCCTCTGTCTGAGAAGACCTTTATTTCTTCCTTGAATTTGAGGAAGAATCTTGCAGGATATAGTATATTTGCCTAGCAATTTTTCTTATTGATATTTTTGAATATGTCATTCAGTCTCTCCTTGCCTGTAGGGTTTCTTCCTAGAAGTCTAAGTTAGTCTTATGGTATTTCTTTTATATCCATTGCTTTTATCTCTAGACACCTTCAATATTCTTTCTTTGTTTTGAATTCTTGACTATGTGTCTTAGTGTAGTCCTTGTTGCATTTTATATAATCAGATGTTTCTTAGCTCCATGACTAAGTATATTTATTTCCTTCCCAATTTGGGGGAGTTTTCCTCTATTATTTATTTATTTTAAATTTATATATATATTACATTTTTGTACAGTGTATATTTCTCATCCCCATCAAATTCCCATTACTAGTTCACCCATGCATCATCACCATTGTCCTTTGTGCTCTTCCTACCCATTTTGTTCCTTCTCCCTCCTTCTCCCCTCAGGAATGTCTGATTTATAGTTGTCAATTTTGATTTTTTATTTATGGTAATTGATTTTTTTCCTTAGTCCTTGTTTGTTTCCTCTACGTTCCTCCTCTGAGTGACACCATCCAATATTTTTCCCTTTCTTTCTGGCTTATTTCACTGAGCATAATCCCTTCTAATTCCATCCATGTTGCTGCAAATTGTGTTATTGCTGCATAATATTGCGTGGTGTATATATACCACATCTTCTTGATCTAGTCATCTATTTTGGGGCATTTGGGTTGTTTCCATAGCTTGCCTATTGTAAAAAGTGTGGCAGTAAGCATAGTAGTGCAGGTGTCCTTTTGAATTGGTGATTTGGGGTACTTTGGGTAATTTCCTAGGAGTGGAATTGCTGGGTCATATGGAAGCTCCATTTTTAGTAATTTGAGGAAACTTCACACAGCATTCCATAGTGGCTGGAGTAGTTTGCATTCCTACCAATGCAACTCTACTACCAGTGTAGTAGAGTTCCTTTTTCTCCCCCTCCTCAGAAACATTTGTTGTTGCTAAGTTTTTTGATATTCGCTGTTCTCACTGGTGTAAGGTGGTATCGCAAAGTGGTTTGATTTGCTATTTCCTGATTACAAGAGATGTTGAGCATTTTTTTATATGCCTGTTGGCCATTTGCATTTCCCCTTTGGAGAAAGGTCTTTTTAGCTCTTCTGCCCATTTTTTGACTGGATTGTTTACTTTGTTTTTGTTTAGTCTGGTCAGCTCTTTGTAGATCTTTGTGATAAGTCCCTTGTCAGTGGTGTAGTGTGCAAACATTTTCTCCCAATAGGTGGGGTGTTGCTTTATTTCGGTTAATGTGCCTTTTGCTGTACAGAAGCTTTTAAGTTTGATGTAATCCCAGCTGTTTATCTTTTCCTTCACTATCTTTGCTTTGGGTGCTGTGTCTTTAAAGATGTTACTGAGGTGTATGTCATGTAGAGTTTTGCCTACTTTTTCTTCAATATATTTTATGGTTTCAGGTCTTATGTCTAAGTCCTTAATCCATTTTGAGTTGGTTTTTGTGTATGGTGAAGACAGTATTCTAGCTTCATTCTTTTGCATGTAGCAGTCCAGTTTGCCCAGCATCATTTATTGAACAAGCTGTCTTTGTTCCTTTACTTATTCTTTGTTCCTTTGTCAAAGATTAGTTGTTCGTCTTTTTTTTTTTTTTAATTTCCATTGGTCTGTGTGTCTTTTTGTTCCAGTACCAAACAGTTTTAATTATTGTGACTTTGTAAGATACCTTGAAGTCTGGAAGTGTGATAACTCCATTCCCCTTCTTCTTAGTCAGAAGAGCTTTGGCTGTCAAGGTTTTTTGTGTCTCCATATGAATTTCATCAATATTTGTTCTATTTCCTTGAATAATGTCATTGAAATTTTTATTGGAATAGCATTGAATCTGTAGATTGCTATTGGTAGGATGACCACTTTGATGATGTTAATTCTTCCAATCCATGAGCAAGGGATATCTTTCCATTTCTTTGTGTCTTCTATTTCTTTTAATAATATTTTATAATTTTCTTTATAAAGGTCCTTCACTTCTTTTTTAAGGTTTATTCCCAAGTATTTAATTATTTTGGTTTCATTTATAAAAGGAATGGTTTTCTTGATTTCTTCTTCTTTAGATTCGTTGTTTGTATATAGGAAGGCTACTGATTTTTACATGTTGATTTTGTATGCCACTACTTTACTAAACTGGCTGATTAATTAGATTTTCTGTAGCATTTTTGTGATTCTCTATGCATATTATCATATTGTCTGTGAATAGTAATAGTTTTACTTCTTTCCCTATTTGAGTCCTTGTATGCCGTTTTCTTGTTTTATTGCTCTGGCTAGGACTTCCAGTATTATATTGAAGAGCAGTGGTGAGAGTGGACATCCTTGTCTTGTTCCAGATCTTAAGGGAAAGACTTTTTCATCATTGAGAATAATATTGACTACGGGTTTGTCATATATGGCCTTTATTATGTTAAGGTATGGTTCTTCTATTCTAAGAATTTCAAGGGCCTTCATCAAAAATGGATGCTGAACTTTGTTGAATGCTTTCTCAGCATCTATTGATATAATCATACGGTTTTTATTCTTTTTGTTGATGTGTTGGATTACATTTACTGATTTTCAGATGTTGAACCATCCTTGTTTTCCTGGAATTAATCCCACTTGGTCAAGGTGAATTATCTTGTTGATACACTGTTGGATTCTGTTGGCTAAGGTTTTATTGAGGATTTTTGAATTAGTGTTGATTAGAGAGATTGATCTATAATTTTCTTTTTTTGTGTTGTCCTTGTTCAGTTTTGGTATTAGTGTAATGTTTGCTTCATAAAACCTGTTTGGTAGTATCCCTTCCTTTTCCATCTTTTGAAAGAGTCTGTATAGGATAGGCACTAGTTCATTTCTGAATGTTTGGTAGAATTCATTTGTAAAGCCATCTGGTCCTGGACTTTTATTTTTGAGGAGGATTTTGATTACTGTTTCAGTTTTGCTGTTTGTAATTAGACTGTTTAGGTGTTCTTTGTCTTCTTTATCTAACTTTGGGTAATTGTAATGTTGTAGGAATTTGTCTATCTCTTCTAGATTATTGAACTTGTTTGCGTATAACTTTTTTAGTAGTCTGATTTTTTTTTTTAATTTCTGCTATGTCTGTTGTGATTTCTTCTCTTTCCTTTGTGAGTCTATTTATTTGTGTTTCTTTGTCAGCCTGGCTAGGGGTTTATCTATTTTATTTATTTTTTTGAAGAGCCACCTTTTGGTATCATTGATCTTTTGGATCATTTTCTTAACTTCTATTTCATTTATTTCTGCTTTGATTTTTATTATTTCCTTTCTTCTACTGGCTTTTGGTTTTTTTGTTGTTCTTTTTCCAGTTCTTTAAGCTGTGAGATTAGGTTGCTTCTTTGAGTTCTTTCTTGTTTCTTGAAGTGTGCCTATATTGCTATATATTTTCCTCTTATAACTGCTTTTGCTGTATCCCAGATATTCTGGAGAGTTGTGTCCTCATTATCACTCATCTCAAGGTATTTTTTAAAATTTCTTCTTTGATCCCCTCATTGATCCAATGATCTTCCAATAGTGCAGGTTTCATCTCCAAGTGATGTGAGGGTTCCTTGCTTTCTTTTCATGGTTTATTTCTAGTTTGATGCCTTCATGGTCAGAAAAGATGGTATGATTTCTATCTTAGTGTATCTGCTGATGTTTGTCTTGTGTCCCACTATGTAATCAGTTCTGGAGAATGATCCATGTGCACTTGAGAAAAACTATACTCAGATTTTTGGGGATGTAGTATTCTATAGATGTCTGTTAAGCCCATGAGGTCTAGATCCTTATTTAGTGGTCTAGTGTCTTTGCTTATTCGTTGATCTATCCATTGATAAGAGTGGTGTGTTGAAGTCTCCTACTACATATGTATTTTCTCTAATCTGTTTTCAGATATATTTTTATCCCTTTCTGATAATGTTATGTTATTAGTTGACTGATAAATTTTGGTGCTCCTTTATTTGGTGAGTATATATTGATGAGTATTATGTCTTCTTGATGTATTGTTCCCTTAATCATAATGTAATGATTGTGTGTGTCTCTTTTAACCTTTTTTAGTTTGAAGTCTATTTTATCTGATACAAGTATCATTGTTCCTGCCTTCATTTTTAGTCCATTTGCCTGTAGAATTGTTTTCCAGTCTTTTACTTTCAGTCTATATTTGTCTTTTGTAGTTTAATGTGTTTCCTGTAGACAGCAAAATGTTGGTTCGGTTTTTTATTCCAGCCTGCTACTCTGTGTCTATTTATTGATGAGTTTATTACATTTACATTTACAGTTAAAATTGATACACTGGCATTCATCTTTGTCATTTTATTTGCCTTTTTGTGAATCTATTCCTTACCTTACCTATTCATTTCTGTGGTTTTTAGCTCTAAAGTTTCTTGTAATATTTTTTGGAGTGGGGTTTTGTAGTAATGAATTTCTGTAGACTTTGTCTGAGAAGGTTCTTATTTTTCCCTGATAGAGGAAGGAGGGCTTTGCAGGATAGAGTATTCTTGGTTGGAATTTGTTAACTTGGAGTTTGTTAAATATGTCCCTCCATTCTAGTCTTCTCTTTAGTGTTTCTTGGAGGAGTCTGATATCAGCCTGATTGGTTTTCCTTTGTAAGTTATCTGTTTCTTCATTCTTGTCAGTTTCATTATTTTTTTTCTTTGTCCTGGACCTTTAGAAACATTCTATTATGTGTCTTGCTGTAGTTTTCCTTTCATTGTGGTAATTTGACATTTTTCTAGCTTCTTGTATGTCTATTTTCATTTCCTTTTCCATGCTTGGGAAGTCCTCTTCAATTATCCCCTTGAATAGGTTCTCAGAACCTTTTTCTCTCCCTCATCTTCTAGTATACCTATGACTCTTATAGTTCTTTTCCTCATGGTGTCAGATAGTACTCAAAGTGTTCTTCATTCTTATTCATTTTTGCATCTCTTTCCTTGTCTTTTTTGCTTCTTTTTATGTCTGTGTCTTCTAAAGTACTGATTCATTCTTCCATTTCTTCTATTCTTTTTTCCTGACTTTTCCCAGCATTCTTTTTTCCTCCCTCACCCTTTTCCCAGAATTCTTGAGCTCCTCTGGTACTCTCTGATTTCTTTCATTTCTTTTTCTTTCACTTTCCTCCATTTCTTTCATTTTCTCGTTTTCTGTAGGGATTCTACCTCTTTCCCAGTTCCTTGATTATAGTCTTATCCCTTTCTGTGTTTTCTCTTAACTCTTTGATTGTTCTCAACATGGCCTTTTGGAATTCTTTGTCTGTTAGGTGTGGATATTCTTCTGTGTCCATATTATCAGGTTCTGGATGTTGACTTTCTTTCTGTGGTGTATTGTTTTGGGGTGGGCCTACTTGATCATTGGTATTTTTCTTTCTTCCCACTGCTAACCTTTGACTTTGAGTCTGTTGTGCGCCTATCTTGTTTGTGTCAGTACTGGGGCATGATTTCTGATTCTCTTCCTGAGATTTGGGTATGTCTGCCTGATATCTATGCCTCTGTGGCTGGGTACAAGTTCAAGTACTCTTCTGTTATGATAGATATTGTTCTGATATGTGCTTTGCTCCAGGAGCCCTTGCTTTTCAGCCTCCTCCCACCCCCCGCCCAAACTCTGTGTAAGCTAGGCTCTGATGTCTCAGTTAGTGGTATTCCAGTGTCTCGTGTAGGTCCTGCACCTCCAGAAATACACTGAAGCTAAGTCCACAGAGAGGTGCCTATAGTCTTGGTGGGATGTATTTCTCTGATGAGTTGCTAAGTCCCTTGAGGTGTATCTCTAATGATTGCCAGGACTGAAAAAAAAATAAAAGGAGCAAGAGAAGGGATAAGAGGAAAGAGGAAAATGGTATAAAATTGTAAAAAGGATTAGGTAAGAGAAAAAAGCAAGGTTTGTATAGGGGGAAGAGGAAAGTGGAGGAGGGAGAGAAGAATGTGATGAAAAGTGAAAGTAATGTAGGTGATGTTAGGAGAGGGTAAAGAATGGAAGTAGGGGAATCAGATACCCACACTGGGATAGACAAGATAGGGTGGCAGATTAACAGCTACCACCAGACAAACACATGAACAGGTTTGGGGGAGAATTGCTTTCCAGGACACTGGTAGCTCCCTGTGGTTTCCACTGGGGATTGCTATCTCCCTTGTGGAGTTTTAGTGGAGGGGAGAGAAATAAAGAAAAGAGGAAAAGAAAGAAGAAAAATGGGGGGGGGGGGCGAAAGTTATTGCTGATTGAACTGCAGTAGCAGGTATGGGAGTTTTTCAGGTCCTATGTGACAGCTGGTTGGGTGATGGGGCTCCTGAGGACTCCATCCACCTCAGAGCTTGGGGTACCAAGAGGCCCCCTATGTATATGTAGAGACTAGCTCTATGAGACTCACCCTGATGTCTTCTGGGAGGAAAAACGAGAAAAAGTCTCACCAGTTTCCAAAAGGGGGTTGGAGGGAGGGGCAACCACTGAGCGACTAGCACCCCAGCTGTGCCTGTCCTAGCCTCCGTTTGCCTGTCTGACCTTGTCCAGATGTCTCAGGATTCAGAATCCATATGTCTCAGGCTTCTCCTCCATGCCTAATCTCCAGCTTCCTTTTCCTCTCTTCTGGTTGCAGTGTTCTTTGTGGGTGGAGTGGGGAGGAGGGGAGGGTAGTAGTGTCTTCTGGTTTGGGAGCAGCTCCTGCCACACTGACTCATGTCTCGTCGCTTTGTCTTTTTCCCCTGCTTCTGTTGGGTCACCAACTCTGTCCAAAATGCCTGGATCTTGTCAGGGAGATGCTGTAATTTCCCTCTTATCTGTGGTCTTTATGGGAGACTTTAATCCTAGCATCTCTTCGCTACCATGTTGGTGACATCACCCTCAAACTTTAGTTTTAAATTTTAAAAAAAAATCTCTGCATATGTAGTGGCAAGGTAGGAAGACCTGATCCTCGTCCCTGCGGGGGGCTCCCTGTGTCAGGTGAGGGCCAGGTGGCTGTGGCTGAGACTGCGCCTGGATGTGTGCAGCTCAGTGACCGTGCTCCTGTGGCTCTGCATGGGCAGGCACGCAAGGCTGGCAGAGCCTCTCCCCTCTCCCACCTCACAACCCACAGCACTGCCCTTCGCTAAGACTTTATTTCAGCCATAATTAGTTGGTGATTTTGTTTTGATCACTAGGTGGTGCCAGCTATCTCTCTTAACAAGCTTTCAGTGCTATGTTTATTCCCACAGGACTCTGGGGGAAAGGTAGGTGGAGGTGGTGCGGACCAGCTGCTCGTGCCACCTGACAAAAGTCCGGGTATGAGGGACACTCCTGAAAGATCCGGATGCTCCAAAGGCTGGCCCCTGCCAGCCCCTTTTCTCTAGGTTAAATTGTAATTCTGTGATTTCATGATATATGCTTACTGAAAAAACATTCACAGGGGTGTTATAAAATTGGCTGTTTTGCTAAACAAAATAATTGGATGCTATGCATTTTGATGATGAACTACTGATTGACAAATAATGTAACACAAATTCAAAAAGCCAATACTGCAAAACCAGGCAGGATCAAATGAAACTGGAATATGGTTGTTTTACAAACTCAAAAGTTAGTTATTAGATAATTTCCCAGACCTAAACATTCACTATGGGAAACTGGCCTTGGAAACTGAAGAAAGACCTCTGTAACTTGGCCCATTGTAGAAGACTATGTATCTCCAGGTGATAAATGAGTCATGCACACCCTACCAACCCTCCTCTCCTCTTCTCTGCCTCTGTTCTATTTAAACCATAATCAAATATAAAAAGTCTCCCTAATAAAAAATATTGACATTAGTTTGACTCTAGACTTTGCAGCTAGTTGTCGGGAGCCAGACCTGCAAAAAAGTCCGGTCTCACCTGTCTCCCACCTCTCGGTCAGGGCGCCAGGAGAACAAAAGGATTTCCATTTTAAAGGAGGCCTGGCCTAAAATCGCAAACATCCCACCGGGAAACCTCCTGCCAGCTAAAATTC
>JAGFMF010011424.1:124420-155424 GCA_019455555.1 Galemys pyrenaicus | reverse complement strand
TTAAAGTTCCTTTCCATTAAAGGTTTTGTATGTTTGTCTTAATGTGGCGGATGGCAGAACCCATTCAGAGAGGGCAGGTTTGGGGGTTCTGGGTGCTCCTCTCCCTGCCCTGTAACAATCCCACTGCTTGCTTGCAATGTATAAAGGCCTGCTGAGACACTCAGTAGGATGTTTGCTACACTCTGATCAAGTGGTTAGTGACTCCTCAAAATCCCCCTCAATTCACCAACGCAGTCTCTTCCTGTGGGAACCTGGCCTCAGCCGGAACTGGCCTTCAGCATGGAGGGAGGGGATCTCCACACCCGAACCTGGAGGACTCTCCAGCCACCCCTGTAACTGGCCCCTGCGTTTTCAACCCCACTGCCTCTGCCTGGTTGGTTCTCCGAGAAGTCTTCAATTGCCTTTGATTTCCTGTGGAGTCCAGCTTTCTGCTCCTTTCTTTCCTCCCAGGCAAAGTGTGCAGGCTTGGTGGGTGGGGGTAGGGAGCAGGGAGCTGATTTTACACCTCTTCTTCCATGCCCTGGTTTTTCCGCCTTCTAATTGTATCACTGATTACTACAGCTAGTCCTGGGCTGAACAGGGAGTCGCCAGGATTTCACTGCTACTGTCCCTCTCGGTTGTTTCTGTGGGAGAGTTTGATCCTAGCGTCCCTTCACTGCCACGTTGGTGACATCATCTTCCTCCATTATTTCTTTACATAAATTCTCTGTTCCTTTCTCTCTCTCTCTTCCTCTTCTGGAATACCCGTTATCCTTATGTTGTTTTTCCTTTGAAGTCGGACCGATCTTGAACTGTTTATTCTTTTTCTCTTTCTTCTTCCATCTGGGTCCTTTGTGTGTTATGATTTTCAAGGTTACCAGCTAAGTCCTGCACTTGTCTAGTCTGCTTCCATAGCATCCTGACGGACTTCTTTCAGCTCCTCTGTTGATCATTTTACATTCTGTAACTACCTTTTTTCTTATTTGAATCTTCACCTTCTAATTTCGGTTCATTAATTGTATTTCTCAAGTCATTTATTAATATTCCAGCATTTACTGGATTTTTTACCATTTCTTTAAAGTTCTTTATCATGGCAATTTTGAAGTTTCTGTCTAATAGGAAGATAAGAACTTCCGTATCTTTGTGGTTAGGTTCTGAAAAGTTGTTCTGTCCTTGTTGTGACGTGTTCCTTTAAGGTTTCAAGTTGCTTTATATTGTGATTTTTGGTCTGCCCATTTTGCTGCATTAGTTTTTCTCCCTGAAATTCTATACTCTCCAGCAGTAACAAATTGGAAACTTCAGGGAAACTGCAAGAGAGCACATCAGGTAGGGAGATGGGTAACACTCCTCACACCCCACCTTAGCTACTAGCATCTAAGAATTCCTCTGTTTGTGGACTCTGTTTTTTGTAGTTACCTGTAGTTTCTGACTATGGACTCTAGACACAGGTCCAGAGGTTTTGGGAGAGGGAGGTGTAGGGTTATTCTCTGTTTTTCTCAAGCTTGATGTCCAGAAGCCTCCTGCTGAAAAGTCTACGAGAACAATATGACTGTTATTTCCCCTACCTTGTGGCTAGACAGACTCCCTTGCTTGTAGCCTTTTGTGAACAGAATGCAGAGGTTGTACATGCTAAGGAGGGGAGCAATGGGCATGCCTCAGTCTTTGAGAAGTCCGCAATCTAGACACTCTCTGACAAAAAGTCAAAAACTCCATGGCATCCCTGAACAAGTCACCAAACAATCCAAGTTTACTGTGACCTCCCATAACCTCTCAGTAAGTGCAGAATAAAGGTTGTGCAGATTGGGAGGGAGTGGAGGCGTAAGTGTCCTGTGCTCCCTATGGTGACCACACACTCTCATGGGAGCCCAGAGGCCATTGTGGACATGACCATGTGGCTCTCTCCATTGTCATTGACCAGTTTCTGGTCACCTGGTGTCCCCTGTTGAACTGTGAAACAGTTCACACAATGGTTTCACATTAAATTATCCTTTCTCACTACTTTTCAGTCTGATGGGACCCTGGGGGACTGTTAGGAGAAGGGGGCTGATCGCCTTTTCAGGGAACTGGTGGTGTCCCTGACTTACTGTTTCTCAATGTTTCCTTCTCTTTCTGATGGTTTCTTCCACTCCTTCTTGCTGAGACCCTGATCCTCACTGCCCCAGCACCATTCTAGATATGGTTTCTCCTTTCAGGTGCTTATCCTAGGTATTCCTGAGAGAAGTGTTGCCTCGAGGGTGCTGTCTGTCTGCCATCTTCCCTCCCTCCTACTTCACAGATCTTTTATCTTTGTGTTTTCCGTTTTATTTATTCCTGACCTAAATAGTATTACTTCCTTCTTCTTTCTACTGGTTTTAGAATTCATTTGCTCTTTTTTCCCCTAGTTACTTCAGCAGTAGACTTAAAATGTTTGAGGTTTTTCCTATTACTTTATGCGGGCCTGTATTTCTATGAACTTCCATTATAGAACCACTTTTAGAACATCCCATAGAATCTAGTACATTGTATTTTCAGATACCTTTGAATTTCTTCTTTGACCAATAGTTGTCAGAAACATTTTGTTTAGCCTCATCATGTTTTGGCTTATTCCAGGAATATTTTTGTGATTAATTTCTATTTTTATGCCATAGTGATCTAAGATGTTTGATATCATTCCTATTTTCATATACTTTCTGGGACATGTTTTGAGTCACAGCTATGATGTATTCTTGGGACTGTTCCAGGTGCACTTGGAAAAAACAGGTATTCATTTCTTTTTGGGCAGAAGGGTTTGTAAAGGTCTGTTAAGTTCATCTTATCCAACATTTCACTTAAAGCTTTACTTCCTTATGAATAGTCTGTTTGGATGCTCTATCCCTTTGTGTCAGTGGTGTATTAAGGTCCCCAGCAATTATTGTACTTTGCCAGTATGTTCATTTAGTTCTGTTAGTAGTTGCTTTATACAATTAGGTGTACCTGTGTTAGGTGTAGTAATAGCAATGACAGTTATAGCTTCCTGATGAATACCCTTGATCATGATAGACTATCTAGTGGTCTAATAGTCACCACATCCAGCCAGGTGCAGAACGTGTTTTTCCAGGTGCAGAGCACTGGTCAGGGCTCTCCTCTTCCTCTTCTGGGGCTCTCCTCCTCATGGGCTCTTCCTTTGCAGGAGCTCTTCCTTGGGGCTGCTGCTTCTCCAGGGAAGAAGAGCTCCCTCTGACCGTGGCTTATATCCATTTTCAGGGTGCCCCACCCACCAGTCTGATTGGACCATTTTTCAATCCTATGGCTGATTGGTCCATTCCACAATCCAGGAAGTGCACTTTACATAAAAGGACTCTGAGAAGTGACTGCCACAACTGCCTTATGGTAGAAGAGCAGGGTAAGAGAACACCACTGCTCCTGCCAGCTCCCACCACTGAGGCAACTGGATTCCGGTAACAGCATGAGGAAATATGTGTCCCAAAAGCCATGTAATAGAAATTTAGAAGAACACAGAGAAGGAAATAATTTCCATATCAATCATATGCAAAAATTTCAAAGGCTAGACCACCTTAGGATGCTTAAACAAGTTTTTACTGTGTGTCACTTTGGCATGTTGATTATTTTAAGTAAGAGTCAGTGGAGGCCCTGCAGCCTCAAGTGAAACTTTTACTACTTGCTTAACAACCTAGAAGAATATAAGTTGGGGGTGTTACCCAGGTTTTGGGTTATCTACAGAAATGAGCTTGGATAAATCTATGTTTATAACAAAACTCTAAATTTCTTGCTTCTCAGTAAAACAGTTCTTAAAATAAAAGACAGCATCAAATTGGGGGCCAGGTCACTCCTTGTGCTAACAATTGCAAGACAACTCAGGCTCAGAGAACAACAATGGGGCTTATTTACAAATAGGAGTTGGATAAATAAAAGGATGACCACAAGTGGTCAGCTCTCTTGCCCAGATAGTATTTGCAGAGTCCAGTAGTTCCAGGCAAAAGACTGCTCAAGCAACATGATGCGATCCCCTCAATGAGAGCCTGGAGCTGATAACACAGTGACCAGCAGTGTACCACGGTCCAGCTCATGGTGGCATGTAGAAGTGCTCAAATATGGGGCCATCGATGTGATGCTGCAGAAGCTCACAGCAACAGTCTCAAGGCTGAGCTGGACAGCACCAGCACAAGACCCAACAACAGCATTAGGAAGGAGTGCTGGGTAGTAAGAGGTGGGGTGGACAGCTATCAAGGCAGCTGGACATACTGCTGGTCTCCTATCAACAGTGCTAGTCACCACTAGTCACCATGAGGCCGTTTCGGAGCTGCCAGTATTCCAGCTCTCTGTGAGTTGTTGACCCATACCAAGAATAAACAGCTCTTATTCACTGTTGGCATAAGCCAACCACAACAGGCTCTTTTTGAGACAACAGACCAAGCCAGCAGTGCTCTTTGCAGGCAGTGTCAGAGGCAGGGTTACAGGCAGGTGCAGTGGCTGAATCTCCATGCAGGTCTCCAGAGGTCTGCGGGTCTGCAGGTCTGCTGAATCCCAAGGAGGTCACCTGATTGAGCTTCACTGAAGGTCATCTGCTGAATCCCTTTCTCTTCAGAGACTGGGAACTAATTCTCCTTTCAGACACTAAGAGCATAATCCATCAAGTTGGCTCTTGCTCTGCTTCATATCCTCTTTCAGGGTCCCCCACCCTACAATCCTGATTACACCTTTTTTGTCACCAAGCATCTAATTAATGCTCCTTAACACCAATCAGGTCATTTCCAATTTCAATCCAAAAAATTACTAGTGAAACTGAGGTTGAACCTGATCAGTTCATTATAATCCAGGTACCAAATATGAACAGGAAAAGCCTGGCACCTGCACAAAATTGGCCTGCACTGAGGTCAGGGCAGGTTCACAGGCTAGTGGGCTCTGAGGAGCTAAGCTAGAACTGGCCTCAGTGGGGACAGAGGCACACTGCACCCAGTGCCCCTTCAGTGGGGTTGGGTGTAACAATGCAAGGAAGGAGGGAAGCAGCAGCACTGGGACATAGGTCCCCACTGCTGCAGTGTGGGCTCCACTGGGAGCTTGGCATTTCAAGGGCCTCTCTGCCTCAGCTGCAGGGTGCTGCAGCACCACAGCTGGCCTATTGGGAACCAATACTCCTCCCTACAGTGCTAGACTGGCGGGGGGCGGGGGGGTCATGGAGCTTGGGAGTTGCCTCCAGGGCTGGAGCTTGCTCTGGAGCAACATTGCCACTGCAGCCACAGTGGGGAACCTCCACTGCTTGCCACCATTTCTGGTGCCTGAGTACCAAATGGCGGGTGCTCAGGATGGTACGTGTATACCTGCTTTGAGCTCCCTCTTGTCTCTAAGCCACCATGTTGAAACTTCTCAGTGAAAATTAAACAATCTGACTCAGCCATTCACTGACTATGGAAGACAAGAGATCATCTGCTGACAGTGGCAACAGACTTCCACACTGCAGCTTTCTGTCTGGAGACTTTTGCCCACTGATCACGGACAAAGAGATTGACTTAAATACCAATTCAAAATACCAACTAATGACTTAAACTTAGACAACTACCTGATCCTTTAAAACTAACCTGTACACTGTGAGGACATGCCTTGAGATTACTCCTTGTTTGTTGACCTAATCATGATTACTAATCTCCAGTAAACACCTTCCTGAGTATACCAATCAGCACAACTTCTTATTCTACAATAGAGAATCAAGAATGTCTGCTCTTTCAGGCGAAGCAACAAGTGCCAGACTGATGTCAGACTCATCAGCAATGCTGGATTTTAGAAAACAGTGTGAAGAAATATTTTCATATTTCCAAAGTAAAATGATGTCAAACCCTTTGATCTATCATTAGATTTTAAGTGAATTGAAGGTGCTTGGAAGGTGAAAGTATTTTTATAGATTATTGCCCCTAGGGCAGCTGTGATGTTAATGAATATAATTCTTTTAAAAACCTAAAAAACCTTTCTTTGGAAATGGTTAACAAAAAATGTATTAAGTACATTAATCAGTAAAACAATGCGTTAAATGATTCTTGAGGCTTATTATGAAAGTAACTTCATAACAGGATTAAAAAGCAGGTAATTTCAAAAGACAATGTCATAGCAAACTAAGCTTTTCATTTCATTCAGGTAAATAGCATAGATAACAATTAACTTCACACGTAGTTTTTTTAATCTTAAAATATATACATTAAAATTTTAATAGAAATCACTAAGCAAATAGAAGTAGATGACTTTCTAAAGAGTCACAGAATAATCTTAAACTACATTCAGCATTCTTTTTCAATTATTTTATTACTATAACTAGAGCTTTACAAAGTTCAGTTTCTCACCATCTGTGTTTTATTAATTGTAGTTATAAGCAAAAGTTGGTTATAAACAATGATTTTTTAAGATAAATTAAAGAATGTATCCAAAATGCAAAATTGTTTGTTACATAAGCTCCCATAAGCAATCCCATAATTAAAATTTATTTCAAAAGTAAATATTATTGTGTTGCTTGAATTTTAAGGATTATAATGTCTAAGTACAACTTCAACTCCTTGAGGAAAAAGTTGAAGTGAGCCATGATTTATCTCCCTGCAAAAGGTAAATTAGATTTACAACCAACATGAAAATCATATATCCGACTTTTACAAGAGATTTTTCAGGAGACTTTATTCAGGTCTACACATGTTCTCCTTGGGCCAATGCTAGGAGTAGGAGGGTTAGGGTTAGAATTCATAGAAGGGGCAAATTTAAGAAATGAAAAAAGAACAGCACTTAGGGACTATCTGAGAACAGGAGCTGTGTGTCCATTCTCTGCCCCTCTGGCTGAAACCACGTGTCACCTTTCTCATTAAGAATAAAAAATACTACTTCAAAGAAGATAAGTGGAAATACTGTTAGAAAAGAGAGGAGGCCAAGAGGTGTCAGACAAAGCAGGCTTTATTGAAGGTCTGTGAGGTGCAGGCCAAGAGGCACCCCCCAAAATGAGAGCACGGGTCTTTATAGGGTTTGGCTACTGCTGGAAGCAGGATGGAGAGCAGCAAGAAGACATGGAGGAGGCACATGGAGCAGAAAGACATGTGAAGAAACCGTGCTTATTTTTTGGTCCTGGACTGGTTGAAACAGATGTGGGTGAGAGACCGTGGGGAACTTAACAATGGCAGCATTTCTGAAAAACATGAAGCCATCAACTCAAAAAATTACCTGCTGTGCAATGTTTGTTGCAGTATAATTTACAATAGCTAGAGCATGAAATAACCTAAGTACCCACTAGTAAAGACTCATGAGAAGATATGAAATATAAACATACTGGAACTTTATTTAGCCACAGGGAAGGTGAAATCTTTTCATTTATAGCAAAATGGAGAGAGTTATGTGTAGTAAACTAAGTCAATATGAAAAATATTGAATGCTTGCATAGTGTGGTGTTTTAGCAAGTAAAAATGCTTAAAAAATCTAGCAGATACTAATAAGCCAAGTGAAACTTCTGAAGTTAAGATGAAGGGGTGTGCCCCATGTGAAGAACCCAGTGTGGTGACTGGGGATGGCCTCTCTAAGCTTGACCCTGACAAAAGGGAAGCCTGTCAAAAGGGAAGGATTCCTGACTTTATTCTGTTCAGGAACACAGGCAGCAAAGGGCTAGCTTTGCAAGCCTGTGGGGAGGTCAAGTAAGGTATCTGACCCAGAGGGTTTTTTTTAATTTTCTCTGCTCATTTAATTGAGGTTTGCTTTTGCTTTTAAACTATAGGGAATGCACTGACACATGAAGAGAAACAGCATATATTACAATTACAAAGTCTTAGAAAAACAGGAAGACGTTAAGTAACGAAGCACCAGCTCAATAAATTACTTCTAATCACTAGACAACACTGTCCTCAGTACCCAGAAGGAGGAAGTTCAGATCTGAAAGACTGGAAAAAGGCAGGGCAATTGCTAAGGCAATCAGCTGGACCTGTGAAGTGTCTTACCTTACTACAAGGAATCTCTGCCTATTAGTAAGACCCATTCAAGGGGATAAAGAGATATATTACATCCAAAAAGCCAGGGGACCCTCTCCCCAACTCGTCCTACTCCCCCTGACCTCCTCCACCATTTTGAGCCCCTCATAGTGTTGGGGGAAGCCAGAGGCTGCAAGAGCCACAAGCAACAATCAAAGACAGAAAGGAGGGTTATGTCGAGATCCTTGCGAGACTTGCAAACAAGTCATGCTAACAGAAGCTGCACACGGCTCTTAGGATCAAGGCATACACTCTTTCACTCAGGAAGAAGATAATAAGGAAAAAAAAGTTGTTAGATGATAGTAGTGGCTAGTTACATGCAGGCGGGCTTGGCACACAACTATGCGACCTTGTACTTCTGGGCTATGCTTCTTGTAGCAAGTAACGTATGCGTGTTAAGTGTCCTCATGCTCAATAAAAGGCCATGGAGAGGTTAGGCCTAGGAGAGCAATAGCCCTCCATCTCCTTGCTTCAACATCCTGTCTGCTGGTCCCATCCCTGTGTCACCGAACATACAGAGTTACAGTAACATCATAGAAAAATGTTTTTGTGAAGGATGACAACAAGAAGGAGAGCTGCTTCAAGCTTTTCCTGTTATTTGAGGAGTTTGCCATTTGCTGATTTTAAAGAATTTACAAAAAGAACTTCTGAGGATAGTATCCAAAGTTCATTTGCAAAAGGAATTGTTGAAGCTATAGGAAATGGGTACGAAATGACTGCATGGGACTGGAAAGTTCTTACCAAAACGGTTCTACCCACTGCTTAGTATACTGTTTGGCTTCAAGAATTTCATAATACTGTGGATGTTTTACCTATGGAAAATTTAAATAATGGAATTCCTATAGAAGTAGATATGATTATTGGTCAAGGGACTTATGCTACTACCCAAGCTCAAGTACAATTACAAAGACAGGTATTTTCCCAGACTACTCAGGTTCCCCTTAAGGCATGGGGGAAAATACCAGAAACTTAATATGCTCCATCAGGGTCTTGTGCCTTTCATTATTCAACAAAGACCCACTGAACCTTAAATAGATTTTTGTCAATTGACTTCAAGATTCTATTTCCAGGCAAATAAACAATCCTCAAGCAGCTGATGTTCTGACCTTGCAACTGGCTTATGAAAATACTAACAGTGATTGTCAAAAGGTGCTAGTGCCATTAAAAAGGACAAATGCTAATATTTCAATGATGATAAAAACATGCCCAAAGGTGGGAACAGAGACCTATAAGGTGCAAGTACTTGCAGCTGCTTTAAGATCTCAAAAATGTTTTAAGTGTGGAAAAGGGGGACACTTCCTATAGAATTGTCAAGTTAAACAAGATAAGGAGATTAGACCCAAACATAAATGTCCTAGATGTAAAAAAGGGGTTCCCTTAGGCCAATCAATGTAGATCAAAATTTGATATAGAAGGAAATTCCCTTTTGGGAAATGGGAAGAGGGGCTCCAACTCTCATACAAACAGGAAGCCAGGCTCCCAGTATGGGAGCCATTAATGAGGCTCTCCATTTTTGGACAGCAGATTGCAAAATTAAAGTCTCCTACTTTAAGTAGTGGTCTTACTGATAGAAAAATAACACAAGACCTAATATTAGATGAGGCCAGCCAAGTCAAAATCATTGCTACTGATACCTGGGGACATTTACCTGCGGGATATACAGAATTAGTATTAGGAAAGTCAAAATTTTCATCCCAAGTAATTCAAGTTCTGCCTGGAATAGTTAAATCAGACCATTCAGGACAGACTAAATTAATGGTAACTAGTTTGGGATATCATGTTATTTTGTCTGGTACTCCACTTGCTCAATTGCTATTGATACCACCTACAAATTTTGGGCATTATAATCATAAGAGAGAATCTGAGAATTTTAGCGATATTGATGTTTTTTGGGCCACGACAATATCTGCTGGAAGACCTCTTCTCACTCTTACTATACATAAACTCCCCAAAACTGTACTTATTGACTCTGGGACTGATATTACAATCATAGCTTCTAAAGATTGGCCTCCTTCTTGGCAACCGAGCTCCTCTTTCTTAATCGTTTCAGATCTAGGAGGACCGCAGACCCTGAGACAAAGCAAACATCCTTTAAAATGTATTGGGCTAGAAGGACAAATTGCCATCATCTCACCTTTTGTCTTAGACCTCCCAGTGACTCTTGGGGTTGACATTTGTTAATCCAGTCAAATGTTTACATTTGCACTTTTCCTCCAAATTTATCTTTACAGGTGCTACCAACCTCCCACACTCAGACTGTGATGTACTCATGTGCTGCCAGTTTGGGTGGAGCAGTGGCCTTTAAAAGGGGAGACAATTTTTTTTTAAAGATTTATTTATTTATGCATACAAGCACTGGGGTACAGGCCAGAGGTGTGGAGGGTGAGAGAATCCACAAGAGACAGAGTGGGGAGCAGAACAGGCAGATCAACGGAAGCACACTGCTGAGGGGAGCAGCAGGCACAGCAGGAGAGGTCTGCTGTGCCACGTGGGTCCCACCCCTGGCCGGCAGCAGGGATCGAACTCGTGCTGCAGTGGCTGCGGTCTGCCTCACAGTGCGCCGCCCAACCCACTGCGCCACCAGGGAGGCTAAAAGGGGAGACAATTATTCAGGCCAAATTACTCATTCAAAAACAGTTGGAAGCTAGCTCCATAGAGCCCTCTTACAGCCCGTGGAACACTCTTATTTTTCGTATAGCTAAGAAATTGGGCAAATGGGCGAACTGTTAAAAGATCTTAGGAAAGTTAATAATGGTATCATTCCAATGGGGGCCCTATAGTCCAGGCTTACTAACTCAGCTCTTATCCTGTTACCGGACTGCAGCAGGCAGGAGCAGTTGTGTGCAGCTTCAGTACAAGTTAGTTGTGGCAGTAATTCCTCAGAAAACTTTTATGTAGCAGTGTACTGCCTGGATGTGGAATAGACCAATTGGGTGTGAGCTGTGGGTTGATAGATGCTTTGTTGCCAGGACTCTGCCTCTCACCAAAAGTCAGTGATGGCAGAGCACTTTTGTGTAAAGTGCACTTCCTGAACTATGGAACAGGCCAATCAGGTGCAGTACTGAAAAATTGTCCAATTAGGCTGTGGGGGTGGCACCCTGAAAGTGAATATAAGCCAGGATCAGAGGGAGCCAGGATCATTCATTCAGGAGGATTCATTGCACTGATCAGAAGGATCATTGGGAACCAGAGAAGCAGACAGAGAAGAGCACAGAGAAGCAGCCGTTGGGAGGAAGAAGGGGCCCAGAGAGGTAGCAGCCCCAAGGAAGAGCCCCTGCAGAGGAAAAGGAGAGCCCTGAAGAAGAGAACATAGTTTTAGCCTGTGAAGAAAGGAGGGACGCATCTAGCAGCCACCTTCTGAGTGGGGAAGAGAGGCTGAAAGACTCTGCAGAGACTGGGCCTCAGTTCTGTCTCTGACAGTGACTGGAAGGACCCCCAAAGGCCCTGGGCCTGGTGTCTCAAAGAGCTGTTCATTGTTGATATAAACCAACAACTCACAAGAGATATTAACACTGGGTGTCTCTCACTCCGCCTCTGCAGGGCAAGTAGTGGTCATCGCTATTGGCCAGTGCTGCCCAGTACTCCTGGTGACCAGTGACTGCGAACACTGATGCTGTCTGGATGAAGCAGGCAACATCTTGTGGATACATAAGCATTTTTGTTTCCCCCTGTTGTAATAAACTCCATGGTTGTTGTTCCTGGAGCCTGTTTGTAAATAAACCCCATGGTTGTTGTTTCTGGAGCCTGAAGTCCCTTGCAATTGTGTATGTGGGTGATAACCCATAGACAGTGACCTGTATCGGGCACTGTTCTCTGTTAGGCTATAGCTTCTATTTCTATCACCCTTGATTCTGGTTTGTGGCCTTTTTGCCTTTTGGGGCTTTTTGAGGGCTCTCTGGTCTTAGAACGTTCTCCCTCCTCCCCTTTCAGTCCCACAAAAAATATCTCTTAATTATAGATTTAAAAGACTTTTTTTTTTTTAACAATTCCTTTACATGAGAAGATAAGGAAAAATTTGCCTTGTCACTGCCCATTATTAATGTGGGAGCCCCTCACAAGCAAAATCAATGGAAAGTTTTGCCCCAAGGCATGGTACACAGCCCTAACATTTGTCAGATTTATGTGGACCATGTCTTTCACCCTACTCATGAGGCGTTCTTTGATTCCATAATTTATCAATATATGGTTGCTATTCTTCTTGCCCACTCTAATCCTGACACCTCGTATTTATACACACTTACTAAAATACACCTCCCTTGTAGGGCTACAAGGAGCCCCTGAAAAAGTTCAAAAAACCAAACCTTGGCATTATCTTGGATAAATTATAACACAAAGAGACATTAGCCCCCAATGAGACTCTGTAATGAATATACAGAAAGAAAACACACTGAAAATTCAAACTAAAAAATATTAAGGTACTTTTACATTACATAAGTGCAAGTAGCTATGCCCACACCCTGAGTGCTTTGCACTGAAAAAACAGATGTTGCCTGAACACAAGGTATAAATAGGTTCTCCAAAGCAAAACCAGAGCAGTTCTGAGAGACTGGCTCCATGCGGTCTCTCCCAAAGCTACTCTTTCTGAGGCAAGCTCACTGTTCCCTTTGGACTTCACCTGCTCTCCAGCCTGAACCTTCCCTCCCTTGATGACTCATCACACTGAAAGTCAGTTTGAAATCCTGCGTTGACCATCTGGACCTCCAGGCCCTTGAGCCTAGAGACTTCCATGGCGGAAAGACCATCCACGTTGGTGGGACTTTTTGATTAAGACACATCATGATCAAGGACTTCAGTCGTGAATTATTATGAAAATCTGTGATTTTCATAACCGTTTGACTGTTTGTGTGACAAATATTAAAATTCTCTTTGAGAGCCAATCTCCAACTAAAACCTATTAATTATACTTGCAACAGTCTCTCTCTATTCCTGACAATTTAGCCCTTAATGATTTACAGAAGCTGCATGGTAATGTCAACTGGCTTCGCCCCTCCATGGGAATCCCCTCCTAACAATAAAAACGCACTTAAAAGAGGCCCCAAACTTTCCTCTTACCGAACTCTGTTGCCTATGGCCAAAAATGAACTTTAACAAATAGACTGGTGACTGTTTACTCATCAGTTACAACAGATAGATCTCAAAAAACCTGTTCATTATATTATTCTAAATATTCTTCATAGTGCAACAGGCTCGATATGTCAACTTCATCCTTCCATGGGAATGACAGAGTGGATATTTCAGACCCATCACCCTGAGAAAAAAAGTATGCCCCCAGCTGGAATTACGCTTTCACTTGCTAGAACAAGGACTACTCCAGTGCCAGATGTTTACTGGTAAAGACCCCCATGTTATTATCCTGGTCTAACTAAATCTAACTCCCAGGCTGCTTATAGAGGTGTCTGAGCGTCTACAAATTTCTATGGGTGATTATATGGATGTTTAGAATTTTCATTGCCCTGTGATAAAACCCTTTAAGGCTTTCAGCTTTTGCCTGTTTCTCTTGCCATTAATATATCAGGCACCCCCCCCCCTTCCTGATGCCCTAACTGTGTTTATTGATGGGTCCGGAAAAACTGGAAAAGGGGCAATTATATGGCAAGAACAAGACCTGTGGTGTTGTATCAACACCCACTACAAGGAGCCAAACTGGCTGGGACCTGTTAAATTCCTAACATGAAGAAGAGGGTATGCTTCTGTTCTGTCTCATACAGGACCTCTCTGGATACCAGCAAAGGCTGTACAGTGAGTTGACATCAAACAGGGATAAACCCCATTCTGGAGATTTGAATGCTTGTAGTACACCCACCTCCAGGAGGGGACAGAAAAGGAAAAATGTAGATCTTTTGGACTTGACGAAGCAGTTTGTTGGACCAACCTGGGTGAGCTAAAAAAGTTAACAAGTGAAGCAGAAAATATTTGAAAGGTCACAGAGACACCTGAGACCCTAGAAAATTTGTTCTTATAAATGTTAGCTCACATCACCATAAATTCTAAATACCTTAAGGTATCATGGCTGCTTTTGTTCTTAGGACTGTTATGTTCCATTCCTCCTAGTGCATGTCATACCACTTGTTGCACGCATACATTAAATCCACCTGTGTTTATATGTCACACGCATACACATTATTCCCTTCTCTTACAAGATCTCTCACTCTCTCTCTCTCTCTCACACACACACACACACACACATGCATACACACACACTCACACACAGGTTTTCAGGTCTCAGTATCAGAATATGAGTTATGACCAGATTGGGTTTTCTTTCAGTGCTAAAGGGCTCAAGGCCTCTGTCACTTGTTCTAGAAGACTGTACAAGCCAAGGACATGCTGACCCCTTCTACAGCAATCACAGTATCAACCCTTTCCTGTGCCTCCTCCTGATTCTCCTCATTTTTCTGATTTTGAGCTGCTATAAAACAAAAAAAAAGGGGGGGGGGAAATGTGGGAGCTTGGATTATTGTGTGCCTCAACTATTCTGTGTCTTTGCCTTGATTATTCTTTGCTCTGTCTATTCTGCTTCTCTCAAAACAGGGGAAGGTGATAAGGAAACTCTCAGGGCAAGAGTTCTGGTATGAGGATGGATACATGCTAAAAACAGCATGTGCAGAAACAGCAATAGGTGTTATGGTTAGAGTAGCATAAACACTGAGATTTTCCTTGACCATCTCCCTTTGTCCCGCCTTGGCTGGAGTCAACTGATTAGACATCCCCACACACCTGTGCATCCCAAGTTTTCCTGCTTTGCTTGCTTCTTTGATCTTTTTTATTTTCTGTGAGCGTAAATAAAAGCAAGATTGCCCTTGGAGCTGGACTGCACTTTCTTGGTGTAGTCCCTTTAGGCTTGTTCCGGACATGGACGTTGGAATTTTTTTTCTGAACTAAGTGATATAATAGTCCTTTGAGAAAGGAAGCCAAGAGATTCCATCATCTTTTATCAACACATCATTTTGTATTTATACTATATTAATGAATTTGTCAATAAACAACTTGTCTTATGTTTTTTAGGTCATGTTATTAATCTGATATTGTTGGAGGCAGGGCAAACAATATGTTGTATAGTTTGTAAATAAGGAAATGGACACTTGAGATATTATGTTTCCATATAACTAGCTTGCGTGTGGTAGAGCCTGGATTTAATCCAGCCCTCTAACATCAGATGGAGACTTGCTGCAATAAATTAATTCCTTTAACAAAAACAAAATGTTTTCATGGTTAAAAAATCCATAACTCTGAATCTCCTAGAAGATATGTTTTGAAAGATTTAGAAAAGTCAAAAGAAACTACATGTGACTACTCTACAGGTAGCTATTTCCCAGTGGAGAGTGATTTAACAATTTTGAAACCACTACGAACATACACAGTCATGTGCTGCTTAACTATGTTTTAGTCAACTGTGTGCCCACATGGAGTGGTTTCCCAGTAGGGTGCTATATAGCCTAGGTTTATATAATCACACTCTAGAATGTTAGCACAATAATCAAGTCTCCTCATGATGAATTCTCAGAACATATCTCCCAGTTAAGACTGCACTGGACTGGGGCAATTCAGTAAATGGATATCAGGTGATGAGAGTCAGTTTCCTTACTACTGTAGTGAGAGTCTATAAATAAGCAAGAGGCGGCCACATGACAATTAAGTGGCAGGATTATATTCACAGCAGGATTATATTTACATATATATTAATGGCCCAGACTCTTCAGGAATAAATGTTTAGGTCACCTCATCAGGCAAGAAACTATGACCAGCAGTGATATTTAATGAAGGCAGGGGGATATAGAATGGATAGCATAAGGAGGTGATTATAAATATACAAATAAGGACTGAAATTATCCTGAGTTCATTTGTTGCTGTTATGAACATGTTTGGGTTTTTCTCCCACCATTCTCCCTTTCCCTCCTCCTTTCTCTTAACTTCAGAGCTCTCATGGTGCTTATTAATGTCCATTGGTTTTTGTAAATATTTTATTTTGTCAAATAGACTTCCATGTGCATGTACAGTACTAGTTTTTATTGTTCTGACTTGCTTTACTACACATATTTCTTTCAAATTCCCTCCATCTTGCTGAAGATGGCTGCATTCATCTTTCCTTGTAGCTAAATTGTATTTCATAATGTAGATACTCCACATTCTCTTGATACAATTGTCTACTAATGAACATTTAGGCTGCCTCCATGTCCTACCTAGTGTGAATAATGCTGCTTCTTTTCCAGCATTTGTTGGGGGTCTTTTAAATATGTACCATTTCACAGGCATCTCACTGTGGTTTTAATTTGCATCTCATTGGAAGTGATCATGAACATGTTTTCATATGTCTATTGGCCTTCTGGCTACCCTGTTTGGAGAACTTTATGTTCATATATGCTGCCCATTTATTTATTATGTCTTTTTTTATTGTGAACATGTTTGCTTATATATATTTGTTTTTTCCTTCTCTTATTCCTTTATCATGTGGTGTAAGATACACTGATTTTAATTCATGGCATTTAAGCATAGTATTTAAATAGCATAGTATTTAAGTTACATTATTTTAAGGAGACTACTTAATGCCACTGGAGGACTTTACATTCCTTACCAGAAAAAGGTTACCCCATTTTTTTGTATATGTAGGTTATTTATATTGTGTATGACCTCATTATTGTTTTTATTTTGAGATTATGTATGATTGAAGAAGATGCATGTGGGTATCAAGCTGACATATATAAAATTATATTAAATAAATATACATATTGTAAATATCTCATAGGTAGTTTTATGTATATATATACATATATATCACACATGTAAACATTTAATGGACTTGTTATGATTAATTTACTGTGTCAGTTAGGCTATGCATTGCCCAGATATTTGGTAAACATAATTCTGGGTACGTCTTTGATGGTCTTACTAGATGAGGTTAACATTTGAATTAGTAGATTGAGGAAAGCAGTTTGCCCACCACAATGTAGGTGAGCCTCATGCAATCTTTCAAAGGCCTGAAGAAAACAAAAAAAAGGTTTACACTCTCAGGAGTGAAAGGGAACTTCTGCCTGTATTTTCCTGTCTTTAAACTCAAACTGAAAATATAGCCCCTTTTTTGGACCTTGAATTTGATCACTTTTGTTCTGGAAATTATACCATAATTATACCTGGTTCTCAGGCATTTGGACTTGGATAGGAATTATACCTGCATCTCCCTTGGAGGCAACTTGCTGACTCAGATCTTTGGACTTCTCAGTGTTCATAGCTGTGTGAGCCAACTTCTTATAATACAAATTAAACATCACTGATATTTCATTCCACAGCAGATTGCCATGTCCAATGGTGGTTCCAATAGGTTATACCATAGAGCCTCCACGTGTAGTGGGCTATGCCAGGCAGGTTTGTGGAAGTACACTCTAGGATCTTTGCACAAAAAGCAAAATTATCCAGCAACACATTTCTCATAAAGCGTCCTGTCATTAAGTAAAGTGTGAATGAATACATACATATATATCTGTGTCTATATCTATCTGTGTATGTATCTATCTTAGTTTCTATGGAGAACCCTGAAAAACATAGCATGTTATCATATCTGCAAATGATAAGAGTTATATTTATATATATATATTTTAAAAAGATTTATTTATTTATGCATACAAGAGCTGGGGTACAGGCCAGAGTTGTGGGAGGTGAGAGGATTCACCAGAGACAAAGGGGGATACAGAACAGGCAGATCGACCGAAATGCACTGCTGAGGAGAGCAGCGGGTGAGGCAGGAGAGGCCTGCTGCGCCATGTGGGTCCCCTCCCTGGCCTGGGATCGAACTTGTGCTGCTGTGCCACGGATCCTTCACAGTGCGGCACTCAACCCGCTGCACCACCAGGGAGATCCCAAGTTATATATTTTTAATCAACCCCACGCTGATTTTTTTTTCTTGTAATGACTTGTGCGCCCTAGAAGGATAAATAGAATTATTGTCTTGTTCTGAATTTAAAGGAAACAAATATTTGAACTGTATCATCTTGAGTACAATATTTTTTTGCATGCATTTGGTAGACTGTGTTACCAGGTTAAAGAAGATCTCTGGATTACTAAATTTTTAAAACCATGAATGGATATTGGATGCTAGTAAATGCTTTCTCCTGCATCCAGTTAGATCATCTTTTCATCTGTTAATGCATTGAATTACATTAATGAATTTTCTAAGTCATTAATCTGCTAAAGTGCATTTCTGGGACAAACCAGACTCATTGTAATATTTCCATGTATTTTAGTTTATATTTTTTTAAAAATCTATGCTCCTTATTTGACTGTAAATTTTATTTCTCGTACTAGTTTTGTATTAGCTTTATAAAATGCATTATAAAACTTGTCTTTCTATTCTGAAAATTTTTATAAATAAATAATTTCTTCTGCAACACATGCGCCTGTATTATGGATTTGTTTGGTGGTAAGTGGAAGGTTTCTGGATTCATCTGAGGTTTTCCTTAGCACATTACTATTTTCCAGTTCAAGTGAGAGGGTCTGAATGCAGCTAACCCAATACAACTGAGAGCATTACTACTGGAGAAAATAGGACTATTTCTGATATCCCTTCCACTCTCTTCAACCCTTCAACAATGTCTTAGTTCCGTTTGGCTACTTGCTCTTGCTCAGAAACACTTTTGTGTGATCTTTATGTTTTGGTCATAGCCTTTTCTCCAAGGTACTTTCACTTCTCAACTGGTGGAATTCTGCCTTTCGTTTTCTCTTTCTCTCTAACAAATATATATGAACATACATATAAAACATGTTTGTGCATTTATATATTTTTTAAAGATTTATTTATTTATGCATACAATAGCTGGGGTACAGGACAGAGGTGCAGGAGGTGAGAAGATTCACCAGAGACAGAGCAGGGAGCAGAACAGGTGAACAGACTGAAATACACTGCTGAGGAGAGCAGCGGGGGAGGCAGGAGAGGTCTGCAGCCCAGTGCGCATCCCCTCACTGGCCGGGGATGATCATGCGCTGCTGTGCCACAGATGCTTCACAGTGCAGTGCTCAACCCACTGCACCACCAAGGAGGCCCTGTGCATTTATATGTTTAATAATTACCACAACTTTTTACTATGTTATTATTTTTTGTGCAGATTGTGAATTTGTTAGTGCTCTGACTTCAGACCTGCTTATGGTTTGAGTGATTTGTTCACATCCTATTCTTCCCATAACTCCAATTATTATAATTTTATTTTTTGTATTTTTACTTAACACAACAGTTTTCAGTAATACATACTCCTTCAGAAATAATTGTATTGTATTCACTCTGTGAATAATTTGTGCTACTTGTGTATACCTGCAGTCTCTAATTGTTGTCTCCCTATACCTGGTAGATAGGATTTCACCCTTGCTGTATCACACTCTTCATTCACGTTGCCATGCAGATATCACCTGCTGTAGAGATCTTCTATACTATCACGTCACTTAACAATAGGGATATGTTCTGATAAATGTGTCATTAGATGATCATTTGCAAGCATCTAGTAACTAAATAAATCTAGACGGTGGAGTCTAACCACGCACCAGGCTATGTGGTAGTTTATTGGTGAAAAGGTGGTGGCTGTGGTGGTCTTTTTCTGTTTCTACTTATCTTGCAAGTATAGCAAGGTGGGCTTTCAAGTGAGAAACCAAGCCATTTTAAAGGAGGAAAAACCCCCAATATTTTCTTAAGTTGACGGTTGTGTTTCAGAGCACAAGCCCAGAAGAATATGACCTCTTAATGTCAGATAGAAAAGTAGTTCCAGAAAAGCCTAGCTCATGGTTAGAGGATAGTATTCAGTAGTAAGGGATGCTCTGTTTTGTTGTGTAACAGGATGGTGCCCAGGAAAAGGGGAGGTTGCAGATTCCCTTCTCCACCCAAGGGAGAAACTAAGGAGGGAGGTGGACCAAAGGAGAAAAGAAGTTGGCGAGAGGAGACTAGAAGAAGGAAGAAGGATGGAGAGCCAGAAGGACACCTGGGGGAGGCACGTGGAGCAGAGAGACATGTGAAGAAATTGTGCTGCTTCTTGGTCCTGGACTGTTTGGAACACATGTGGGTGGGAGACCTGTGGGTAGGCTAACGATGACAGCTTTTATCTTGATTTTGATTTTGCGCTTTTCCTCCCAAAATTATCTGGCTTTTTCTGAGCTTTTTCTATGGGTCCCTGCCAGAAGGTGCTTTAGACTTGTGGCAGGCTTTCAGGTCTTACTTTGGGCCAACCTTGTTTGGCTGGACATTTACCCACCAGGGGATGGGTAACTTTGGTTGCTTGATTTGGAAATTGTATTTTTTTACTTTTTTGTATTGCACACTAATTGTATGAAAGTTCCTTTCCATTAAAGGTCTTATATGTTTTGTCTTGATGTGGCAGGTGGCAGAACTTATTTAGAGCAGGCAGGTTTGGGGGTTCTGGAGTGCTCCTCTCCCTACCCTGTAACAAAATCAGGAGGATAAGAGGACTGGACATTATGTTGGGTTAAGTTTTGTAACCCTTAACCTGTGGTATCTGATACTCTTTCCAGGTATAACTGAATTGCATGACACCTGCTGGTACTGGAGAATTGCTTCATAGAGAAAACACACATAGGAATTACTGGGGTACAATTTAATAGATTTAAAAAGTAAGGACCTACTCCTTGCCCAATAGGCAGGTTTGGGAGGCTTGAATACATAAGGAATTGATATGGTTGCCTTGGGAACAAGGCCATAAGACCCACCACCATGACCAGAAAAAACATGAGTGTGCCTGACTCATGACTTATCAGTCCAACAAATAAAAGGGAACCCCTCCCTGAAGCTCCTTTAGGTATTTTTTTAATATAATTTCGCCCTTTCCATTATTTGTCAAGCAATAAAATTTTGGGTCTGTTAAATAGAACCCAACAAACGGATCTTTACCTTAAGGGTAAAGCTCCAGAAGAACAGAAGCAGGCCCAAGACATGTTTCTGTGCCAAAGGTCAGCACACAAGGCCAGACACCCCGGCAGACAACTGGTGCAAACTGGTGCCCCAAGTTAGAAACCCAGCAAAAACAGAGCACAGACCTCTCTTTTCTTTTCTCCGGCTCCTTTGCAGGATATTTCAATAAACCAACCTCTCCTGTTCTCCGCTCTGGTCTCTGGTGAATTCTTTCAGCCCTGTACTTCTGGCCTCACCTTGATATTTCTCTACACTACAAGAAATAGTGTTAGAATTGGAAAGCCCTGGCCCTCAAAGTGACTATTTGGAAATGAGGCCTTCAGGAGGCAATTAAAGTTAAGTGAGTTAGTAAGTGTAGGGCTCTCATGGTCTATGATTGATGACCTTACAGAAGAAGAAGTGAGACATCTCTTCACTTACAAGTTCCGAAGAAAGATCATGTGAGCATACTTCCTGCAAGCCAGGTAGAAGAGGACCTTCAGCATTTCCCACCATGCTAGCACCCTGATATTGGACTTCCAGTCTCTAGATTGTGAGAAGTAAATGTCTGTTTTCCAGCCTCCCAATCTGTGGTATTTTGTTAAGGTAGCCAGAGTGGACCAAGACGCTTAGTCATTGGGTCAGAGTCATCAGGACTTCACTGGGAAGACCTTTTAAAAGTCATCCTCAGGAGTCAGTAAAACCAATATGCTAATTCATTGAGCTCAAGTGTAACTGTGAGGTAGATTATTTGCACTAAGCAGGGTCTTTTCTCAGGAGCGTGAAATAGGAGAGCAGTGGCCACAGCACTGGAACCAACCGGTTATTCCCCAAATGACAACTGAGTGCTATAGGCCATGGGCACAGTGCTGGAGCACCTGGCCTGTGAGAAGACCTGTGCGCAGCATATAACCCACAGAAAGTCTGCCTGACTCACGACTCATCAGTCCAACAAATAAAAGGGAACCCCTCCCTGAAGCTCCTTCAGGTATTTTTTTTTTTAACATGATTTCACCCTTTCCATTGCTTGTCAAGCAATAAAATTTTGGGTCTATTAAATAGAACCTGACAAATGGATCTTTACCTTAAGGGGATTGAGTAACATAAGCAACTCTGAGAATGGACATGGTGGTGGATGTTATCAGGGACCTTGTAACCTGTAGTTGGGTGTCCCCACCAGGCATTCTTCCCATTAGGGTTAGACAGCAGATGCCACTATTCTTGGGATATAGTGCTAAGGATGTGAGCCTGTTTTCACCCAGATGCTGCCTTGTTTATCTACACAGTTCCAGACCCAGGCTTCTCTCTCACCTGGGCTGTTTCCCTTGTTGTCCCCAGGTTATGCGGTGCCTTCAGTGAAGGTGGCTGAAAAAGACAGTCTGTGCAGTCCGGTCATGTGGCAATTGATCTCTGAGGAAGTGTGGTGACTGAGGACCTCATACGTTAAATGACAAGAAGAAGTGACTTCCAGTCAATAGGAAACCTTGACTGAGGTGATGCTGGAGCTTGGTGAGATCCCATTCCAACATATACACCCTGATGTCTTTCAGGGATGCATGGTCACCTTGGGATGCACAGAGACTTCCCTCCATGGCATAGGAGTTAGGTGAAGGTACTGGGGAAGGGAAGTAGCGAATAGGAGGCTTAAGGAGTTTGGTGAAGGTGCTGTGGCGGGGTAGTAGCGGATGGGAGGCTTAAGTCTCATGCCTCACATTTGTCCATGTAGGACAGTTGGAGTGGAATGGAGCTTGGGTGTCCTCAGGTCCAGAGGCCACGCTGTGATCATCCTGTGCTAGACACCATGCTAGATGCACTGTTTCACTCACAAAATGTCCTCCTGATTCTTTAAACAGAAAAAGAAGGTGAAACATGAGTAACAACTAAGCCCAGGGATCCCAAGCTTGAAGTTAATCATTAAAGAAATCCAGGATCATATAGTTTTCAATGATTTTTGTAAAAAATTCATCTGGTTGTTAGGTTGGGGGACTATCTAAATATATATATATAAATACATATAAATATATATATATTTAACTTCCAGATCAGGGATTAAAATTGTGAAGAAGATACTAAAGGCAGCAGCTCTGGGCTTTTAATTTCATCTTCCTTTTTTTTTTTAAGAAAAAAGTTTAAATTGTATTTTAATCTTCAATTAACTGACCTTTTAGTTGGAAAATGTAACATATACATGAAACACCTTAAAAGACTGGAACACACCTGTTCTCTGTTGTCTAGCTAATAAATATGTATATGCAAAGAAAAATTCTGAAAATGATAAGATATGTTGACAAAAAAGCAATAATAAAGAACTGAAGATAATGGTATTTTTAAATGTTCGTCAATCCTTTAACTGTAAAACAACTGTAGCATGAAATTCTGTTTCATAATAGCATCTTTCCATTAACTTTGATTTATCAATGCAGTAGTCAGTTGCATTTAATACACTTTTATAAGATAGGGTATTATTGAAATAAACATGCTTATAGTTTGATATATATATATATTTGTTACAGAATAAATGAATCCACCCATTGCATATAAGTGACTAATTTCATGTTCTTAATTAAAATAGCTTGAGCTGAGACCATGCTCTGTTAGTGTCCTTGTCCCCGCATTCTTGGGGATGTTCCTTCTCCTTGGGTGCTCCAAGCAGGATGCTTTCCTCTCCTTGTCACTTAAGCTAAGTTTTACCCAGGCCTGTAACCCATCCAAGTCTACCTGCATCATGCACACAGCAGCCAGTGGGATACTCTGATCCTGTGAGTTGGGAACCCACTTTGTGAAGTCATTTGTGGCCCTGTCTATCACCTCATGCTGAGCAGGGAAGGTCTGCATGGGCCTGTGTGAATCCAGCTGCAGGTCCCATCCACCACAAACACCCAGCTTATACAGACATTTACAATGTTAAGGTCAGGGACAAGCAGCAGCTAAGTGTCCCATCCTTCCCAACTTGTAAAATGGGTGGAGGTCAAGCTAAACCCAGGCTTCTTAATTCCTGGTCTGTGTCACAGATTGGTGTCTCCATGCCTTTAGGAACAGAGACTATTAGGATCTCTGGATATGGTGGGGGCGGGCAGAGTTTTTGCTCACTCCTTCTGCCAGCTTTGCCCAAATCCCTGTGGCCACCTTAATGCACTTTGTTTAATGGAGCACAAGCCAGTTTAGGGCTGGCAGGACAAGTCTGCTAATCCCTGGGGCTGGGTGTTCACAGCCTGCCTGGTTCAGGGATGTGCTTTACTGTCTTTGCATGAGAAAGTCAAATGGGCTCCAGAGGGGGATGGTGGTAGAAGTCACTTTGGGTCAATCCCCTTTTCCTGCACCCCAACAATGAGCTGGGGAAACTCAGATACAGACACCTGTATTACAGTGTCCGTGCTTCAGACTCCAGAGTTCAGGAAGCCTTTATAAATGACCAGAATAACAACTCCTTCATATTCATTCATCAGATGCAAGACTAAGGGTGGAAGCTATACGGCCAAGAGTCCCTGTCTTTTCCTTCCATCAAAGGCAGAGTGGGTTGGTGGGTTCACACAGACCTGGGTGCAACTCCTGACGGTGATATGTACCAACTGTGTGAGGGGCATGGGAGAGGGGAGGAAAGGAGGAGAAGGAAGGGGGAAAGAGGAGGAAAGAGAGGGTGGGAGGGAGGGAAGGACGGAGGGACAGGCATGGTGGGGCGGGGTGGGAAAGGAGAGAGGAAGAGAAAAAGAGAAAGACAGGCAAGGGGAAGGGAGAGAGAAGGGAGAGAGAGGGGAGGAAGAGAGGAGGAAGGGAGAGAGGGAGAACTGGAGAAAGTGAGGTAGACGCACACTGAAGGACAGGAAAGCAACAGACCAGGCACAGAGTGGGAGAGTGGGGTAGGAGGGAAAGGCGAGGGAGTGCACAGCCCATTTTGCATACATCCTGCTCAGGAGTGGTTTCCGCCCTCAAGGCGGCTTCTCATCCTTGCCCTAGAATCCCTAAATCCTCTTTTGGTGTGGAGCCTCCACATCTGGCACGGTCCTTTCCTGGAGCAACGGCGGCTGGAACAGGTGAGTGTGGTATAGGGGTGTCCGTGTATGCGCTGGAGATGGACCCCAGAGCAGAGCCAGGGTTGTGTAAGGGCAGGTCGGGAGCGGTGGAGACGGGGCTCCGTGCAATAAGGTTCAGAGGGTGCAGGTCTGGGAAGGCCGGCAGAGTCGCCATACCCTGTAGTTTCCAAACAGCCCACCCCGTAGGCTGCGCGTTCCCCCTCTCCCCAGAGCCCGGGTTGGCCCGAGCGGGCGCTCCAGCCTTCTCGGCTTCTGTTCTCCCTGCCCCGTTTTCCCTCCGCAGTCGGCGAGCCGATGGCGGGTTTCCGGGGCGTCGAGGGACCGCGGCTTCCCCCGCTGCTGCGGCTGCTGTGGCTGCTGGCGCCGGCGGGCGAGGCGGGCGCGGCGGGCTCGGTGCGCCTGGCCGGCGGCCTGACTCTGGGCGGCCTGTTCCCCGTGCACGCGCGGGGCACGGCCGGCCGCGCGTGCGGGCCGCTGAAGAAGGAGCAGGGCGTGCACCGGCTGGAGGCCATGCTCTACGCCCTGGACCGCGTCAACGCCGACCCACTGCTGCTGCCCGGCGTGCGCCTGGGGGCCCGGCTGCTGGACACCTGCTCGCGGGACACGCACGCGCTGGAGCAGGCGCTGAGCTTCGTGCAGACGCTGATCCGCGGCCGCGGCGACGGCGCTGAGGCGGCCGAGGGAGCCGTGCGCTGCCCTGGCGGGGTGCCTCCGCGCCGCGCCGCGCCCCCAGAGCGCGTGGTGGCGGTGGTGGGCGCCTCCGCCAGTTCCGTGTCCATCATGGTCGCCAACGTACTGCGCCTGTTTGCGGTGAGGACGGAGGGGTGGGTGGGAAGGGACAAGGGGGTCGGGCCAGCGTCCCGACGACGCGCTCTCCCTTCCTCGACCTTAGGCTTCCTGAGGTCTTTCGCCTCTTATCTCTGTCTCGCAGAAGTCACTCTAAATCACAAGGACAAAAAGCTGCTTCAAAGAAACTCTTGTGGGCCACACTCAGACCTGGATCTCACCGCTCTAGCTTCCCATATCTGTGCGGCGCCCTCCCACCATTGCTGAGGCAAACGCCGCTCTTGTGTGAATTAGGGGAGTACACCCACTGGGCTGACAAGGGGCCTTTCCTCCAGAGGGATGCGCCCACCTCCAGGCCGAAGACTGCCTGCTCCTGGGGATTACATCGGCTAGAGCAGAGCGCGCTGACTTTTAGTTCCTGCTTGGGCCTAGCTCAAGTGTCCTTGTTTTGGGCACAGCCTGCACGACTCTGTGTGAATATCCTTCCCTGGGAGTGCTAAGGAGAGTTCTCTAGGAACTAGGGCACTCTTTGTGGCAGGCAATAGGCAAATGGGACATGCACCTGTAACTCTGGGAGGAGAGGGTGTAGGCCCACAAAATCCTGACCTATTTCTTCTTTTTAGTCAATTTAATTTAATTTCATATAGGCCTTTCAGGGTTTCTTATGGGGCCTCTGAAAGAGGCAGAAATGGGTCTCCTTTCTAATGTTTATCTCAAGGGCTTGCATTGAGGGAAGTTCCTGGCTAAGCCCTGGGATGCTCTCATCTTTAGGGACCTGTCTTCTGTGAGGACTAAAGTCTTCCTTGCAGTCTTCGGGCCAGTGATTTTGGGGTGCCATGGAATCAGAGATTAGAGGGCCTTTGGCGTTGGGTTGTTTTCCTGGGGCTTCATGGGGGGAATGTCTCTGTCCTTCCATCTTTCTCTGAAAACAGGGACACTTTGCTTCCATTTAACAAACAAGAAGACTTCTGTTTCTTCACAAGTTCTGTGATCGGCCACAGTGGCCTCTATTTCTACCCTATGCACACTGGGTAATAGGTTTTCTCTGAGCCTCTCCGGTCATCATGTGGTCAGGCACGCACATTTAATTCCCTCCACTCCAGATTCTGCTGGATGGTATCACTGGTGCTGAATACACAGATACACCGTGTTGGCCTGGTGAGGAGCATCTCTGTCTCACCTGTCTGCATCTGTGTATGGTTGTAGACTCTGTTCCTGCCGTGCCTGGAGCTCTGTTTTCTGTTTCTCCTTGTGTTTACCCCTCTAGTTCAAGTACAGAGATTTCTACAGATTTTAGACACTGAATCATTTTTTAAAAATATGAAGGCAGGCTGCGCAAAAGGCAACAAGGGGCCAGATTTGGCTGCCTGGGGCCCATAGTACAAGTGGTGGTCTAGAAGGAAAGATGAACATTTTGAGTTCACTTAGAATCTCTGTGGTCTTAAGCATTCAAAATTAACTACCTGAAGGAGATTGGAGATTAGACCTACGTGGTAAGGTTGCCTGAAAAGGAAACAGAAACATCTTGAGTGCCCAGAGGAACCAGGGTATGTCCATTAAATTGCATTATAGCCAATGGACTTTTCTTCCTTTTTTCTAATTTACCCTTTATCTTCTTGTTTTTCTATGGCTGCCTGTCTTTCTTTCCCATGGTCTCTTTTCTTCTTTCTCTTCCCTTCCTTTGCTTTCCCCTTTCTCCCTTGTTCTCTCCCTCCCTATCCCTCTGTCTCTCCCTCACACTCCCTACTGCCTGCCTTCCTTTCTCCCTCCCTCCCTCCCTTCCCCTGTCCTGTCTCCCTTAAACCATCCCCAGCCATCTCCCAGAAACTTCCCCCTCTGACCTTCAAAGCTCCCATTTGCTTGTTCCTTTGCCTCTGTTGCTGGCGAGTATGTTTCTTTTTTACATTTTTTTTAAAATTGAAGTGTAATTGACAACAACATCATTTTAGTTTCAAGTGTACAACATGATGATTTAACATTTGTTTGCAACTTGAAATGAGTAAGTTTATGTTGCATCTTTTCTTAGGAGTGTGTCTTTCTGGACAGTAAGGGATTCATCCCTTTCTCTGTCATCTTCCTTCCTGGCTTTGTCAGCCTTCTGCCCCCATTACCACTCTCCTTTCATAAGTACTTCTCCTGGATCAGCTCAGTCAGCTCATAATCCCTGCTCTCAATCACTCTCATCATACAACTAAACCCCAGTTTCAGATAGGCTCCTCCATTAGGCCAGACACAACCTTGAATTAAGTCACCCCATCTCCCCTGCCAGCTGCCATTCCTCCGCACCCCCAACTGTTCCTTTGTGTACATTAGGAGAATATTAGGGAGGTGGGAGGGCTGACAAAGACATCCTTTACCCTATCCTGTGTCTGGCAGCTGGGTTGGCTGCATATTGGACTTGAACCCCCAACTCCCCCCACTTTGCTCAGGACACAGCCTAAATATCTGTGTGTAGTGACCCCTGTCTTCTACAGTAAACCCTCATACCTCCCATATTCTTCATACCCAGTCACAAAATGCAGATATTTTCCTACATCTTCTAACCGCTACATGGGTCTATTCCCACTGGTCCCAACTGCCTGCATAAACTTCCATGTTCCTACCTGCGGCCCCACAGACCTCCCTTCATTAGTTACTGAACCCCTGTCTACAGCCCAGATGTCCTTCCACTCTCCAGATTCCCCAGATCAGCTATGCATCCACAGCCCCTGAACTCAGCGACTCCACACGCTATGAATTCTTCTCCCGAGTGGTGCCACCTGATTCCTACCAGGCCCAGGCCATGGTGGACATCGTGCGGGCATTGGGATGGAACTACGTGTCCACACTGGCCTCCGAGGGCAACTATGGTGAAAGCGGGGTTGAAGCCTTTGTGCAGATCTCCCGGGAGACTGGTGAGCTGGGATGGGGGGATCAGAGTCATCTAGGAGCCTAGAGTGGGATGAACCAGGGATAGTCAGATGAGGCAGAAGCCATGAAATGGGTGCACTGGTTCCATGACCCAGGGTCTGGATGTGTCCAATTCCTTTGGAAGATTCAGCTCCTGCCTCATGAATTCACAGACTCATGCCCCATTCTAGCCTAATGGAGGTACATATTTGGAGGCTGGACTTCACCCTACCAGTCTCCCTGGTAGAACAAGCAGAACCCCAGTGCTGATCATCCTAAAAAGTCATGTGTGGTGGGGCCCTCTGTGTGTGACTGAGCTGACTTTGGCATCCTTGACACCCAGGGGGGGTCTGTATTGCCCAGTCCATCAAGATTCCCAGGGAACCAAAGCCTGGAGAATTCAACAAGGTGATCAGAAGACTCATGGAGACACCCAACGCTCGGGGCATCATCATCTTTGCCACTGAGGATGATATCAGGTGGGGCCGGCAGTGTGCTCCTTTCCCGTGTTCTTCAGAAGCTGTTGTAAAAGGCCCTGTCTTCTCTTCTTACACACTCCCCTGCCATGCATCTCCCTTCCTTCCTTCCCTCTTTCTCCCTGCTTCTCTTCCCAGTTTTCCTGCTGCCGTCTCTCTGATGCCTCCTAATGAACCAGGCCTGGTCTAGGTGGAGCTGCCCTAAACATAGCCTGGAAAACACACAATAATATATGGCTTTTTAAAAAAAAAAAATTATTCACAGTGGCAGCAGGGCTGACGTGAGAGAGACTGATGGGCATCTAAGAACAAGATGACCTGTCAGGGAGGGAACAGTATAGTGGCAGAAGCAGGAGGCCACAGAGCCAGGCTCTGAGCCCCAGGTGACTGACAGCCTGTTGAGGAACCCATAAGAGAATCAAGGACCTTTCAACCTGAGCAAGTGGACTTCACAGCACAGAATAAGAGGGCAGCCTGGGGGCAGAGCCAGGCTGGACCTCTTATCAATTAAGCAACTGAGGGCCAGTATCCTAAATATCACTGTCAAAAACATAGGCAGAACTGTGAAGAAAAACAGGAATTTAGTTGGGGACTTTGAGAATTGCAATTCAAGGGAAGGAAGACTCAGTATAAAACTGAACTGCTCCCCAATGGCACTAGGGCTTATGGTAATTATAGGAACAGTAGGCAGTCTTACAAAGCAGTTTGAGCAGTTAAGACCTAGGGGATTCAAGCAAGAAGTAGTTGTCTCTGTGCAATTGGTTCATCTCTCTCAACTGTCAGGGACCCCTGTGATTGTGTATCATATGTTCAGAATGTTTGTGTGTAGTCAGTGTCCATTAGCCCATATCCAGTAGGAGACGTGTGAAACTCACACTTCCTTTGTGGTCTTTCCTGCTCCATTTTAGATTCCCTTGGCATGGCCACCATCCATTTCATCTCTGTTTCCACACTCACAGCCCATCTTCTCCAGTGACTGAGAATCTTGATGAGTGATGTGGAATGGTAAAACAGAGGGAGAAGAATGGGAAGTGACTTGGCCCTCACTTACCTCCAGTGCTGTTCTTACCAGGAGGGTACTGGAGGCTGCACACCAGGCCAACCTGACTGGTCACTTCCTGTGGGTCGGCTCGGACAGCTGGGGAGCCAAGACTTCCCCCATCCTGAACCTGGAGAACGAGGCCATAGGGGCCATCACTATCCTGCCCAAAAGGGCCTCCATCGAAGGTGAGTACAGGGATGTGCCCATCCCTCTACTGTGGCCCCACTCCTACTCAGCATGTGCATCTGTAAATTTGAACCATGACCCAAGTTCTCCTAAGATCTCCAGATTCTAGGGTTCTGAGATTCTGTGAACACATCATCACTCTAAGCAGTGCTTGGGTGAGTTGGCAAATGAGGTAATGCACACTCTGCTGTATAAAGTGAAGATCATTAGTTGTTTTTGTTTAATGCAATGCATTTATTTAAGGTTCTGTCAAACGCGTGTTAACTTGAGGATATGAGTAGAGGGAGAAAACTCAGGAAACTGTGACACACTGTCCTGTTGATTAAAACTAAGATTAAAACTGTAAGTGACCAAACTAAGTCTTTGACTTGCTGCCCACAAAGCCAAACTCTGAACTATAAGTGTGTTTACATAAAATGTTTATTATGTGAGGCAGTCACCAAAGGGAGTCTACAGTTGGGATAGTAACCCAAAGGAAGCTGTGCTACTGTTGATATGAAACAGGGGGCACAGACAGGGGAGGAGGACGCTCTGACCGAGACAGGGGTCAGAGGCCCCAAAAAAGCCCCCAAAGGCCAAAAGGCCACAAACCAGAGTCAAGGGCTATAGCAACAGGGGCTATAGCCTATCAGAGGACAGTGCCCGATACAGGTCACTGTCTGTGGGTTCTCACCCGCATGCACAATTGCAAGGGACTGCAGGCTACACCAACAACAGTCATGGGGTTTATTTACAAACTGGGGGAAACGAAGGCGCTTACGTATCCACAAGAGGCTG
>JAGFMF010011424.1:90827-123662 GCA_019455555.1 Galemys pyrenaicus | reverse complement strand
TGTGCTAGGCGGAGTCCTGGTGCCAATCAACCCAAGGCTCACACCCGATTGGTCCATTCCACGATCCAGGCAGCACGCTGCTACATAAAAGGTCTCTGAGGTAGGACTGCCACACTAACTTGCAGGGGAGCCAGAGACCACTCCTCCTGCCGGCTGCAACCCGGTAACAGATATACAGAGGGAAGGAATGTAAGGACATGCAGAAGGAAAAGAGGAGCTAGGAGGTGCCAGGCCATGGAGGCTCAGGAGTTCTAGCGCGCAGCTGCTCCAGCGGGTTGTGTCCTGCTGGGGTCAACAGTCCGAATGGCGGGCAGATGCTTGCCTGGTGCTGTTACTATGTTCATAGGAACCTAGAGAATTCTGAAGTTTGAGAAGTAACAAATAGTTCTCAGGGTTTCAGGGCATGCTGAAGAAGAAACAAAGAGTGTTTCATTTTTAATTTCACTTAACTTTTTTCAATTCTAAGACATTTTAAGCTACAAAATGAAGGGGGTCTGCTACAAAGTGATGAGGTCAACCTCTCCCACCTCCTCCCCCACTCCATGAAGAGCTGAAATAATCCAGCAGAGTTCCCTATTGATGGGATTGCTTGTTTCCCCCAAGGTTAATTACATGCCTAGATGAGGTTCTTCAGAACTATTTATGACTCTCAGGGGCTCTTGGTCCTTTGGGGGCTCACACCCATCTTTGTACATTTCCTGTTAGAATGTATCTAGTGGCAGGTGATAAACGGAGACTGAGATTGCTTTTAGCAATATGCTTTTTCATATAACTAGAGGTTTCAGAATAATTGACTTCATGTTTGGGCAGTAGTCAATGACCTGTTAAAAGCTGGGAGCTCTTCTGCCTTCTGTTCTGCCATCCTCTATGGTCACCAGTGTCTTTGTTCTGGTATCATAGCCTCAAAGCGACAGCTGAAGCTCCACTCATTACATCTTCACAGCAGTGTCCTACTCAGGTAAGGAGCAACATAAAAGTCTGCAGGTGGTAAGGCTCTAAGTTGACATCAGGATGCAGTTTCTATTCTGAAACTTTGATGACTTTGAACTCATCTGTCAAAAGTTGGCCACATGGGCAGTCGGTAAAGGGACACAGGATAACCATGACTGGCTCATGTTGCCACATCCTCCTTTCTCTGCCGTGTCAGGATTTGACCGATACTTTATGACCCGCTCCCTGGAGAACAATCGCCGGAACATCTGGTTTGCTGAGTTCTGGGAAGAAAATTTCCACTGCAAATTGACCAGTTCAGGTACACAGTCAGATGCTTCCACCCGCAAATGCACAGGTGAGAGCTGCCCAGGTGTGACGGGTAGTTAGAGAGGGGTGGGAGGCCAGGGTAAGCACTGGAGGGCCAGGCGCACTTAATTTGGACATCCCTAGGACAGGTGAGGAACGTATCGGCCAGGACTCTACATATGAGCAGGAGGGGAAGGTACAGTTTGTGATAGATGCTGTGTATGCCATCGCCCACGCCCTCCACAGCATGCACCAGACACTCTGCCCTGGGCACAGAGGCCTGTGTCCTGCCATGGAACCCACCGATGGGCGCATGCTGCTGCAGTATATTCGAGCAGTCCGCTTCAATGGTAAGTGGGTGTCAGAACCCCTGTGGGAGTGAGGGGAAGTTAGCTGGAATGGATTTCTTTGTAGGACCTAGATAACTCAGGATGGAAGAGGAGGGGGAGGCAGAATGGTGTAACTGAAATGGGGTGGACAGAGGCAAAAGGGCAACAAGGCAGGAGGCCAGATGGAAGAATGGAACAGCCACCCACCTGTCCAAACTCTGAGACCAGAGCCACCAAAAAGCCCAAAAAGACCAAAAACCAAAACCAAGGGCTATAGCCTAACAAAGGACAGTGTCCACTAAGAGGATAGGTGAGTTCTCACCTGCTTGCACAATTGCATGAGACTTCCAGGAACAACCACGGGTTTTATTTTTACAAATGGGAAACACAGAGCTTACTATATCCAAAAATGGCCAGCTATCTCACCCAGAGTGTCAGTGATGGTCGCCACCAGTCACCAGGAGTGCTGGACAACACTGGCCAGTAATGATCTTCACTACTGGTCCTTCAGAGGCAGTATCAAAGACACCCAGGGTTAACATCTCTTTGTGAGTTCTTGGCTTACACCAACAACAAACAGCTCTTTGAGACACCAGGCCCACAGCCTTTGGTGCTCCTTTCAGGCAATTTCAGTGTAGGACCAGAGGCCAAGTCTCTCACAGAGATCTCTGACTTCTCTTCCCTTCTTGGAGGTTGGCTGCTGGATGCTGCTTTTTCTCTTTCTTTGGAGGCCAGAAACAGAATCTTCCCCTTCTTTCTTACCCCTTTGGAGACTTGAACCATCTTCTTTTCTTCAGAGGCTGGTGCTGGTGGCAGGTCTCTCCTTCTGGGCTGGTATCCTTTTTCCTCAGCTCCCTCCAATCCTGGCATATATCCTCTTTCAGGGTGCCACACCCACAAGTCTGATTGGTCCATTTACCAATCAGCCCATAGCAGTGGATTGGCCCATTCCATGATCCAGGAAGTACCCTGTTACATAAAAGGGCTTTGAGAAGCAACTAACACAACACACTTTTGGTGGAACAGCAGTGTGAAAACACCACTGCTCCTGCCAGCTCCCACTGCTGAGGCAGCTGGTTTCCAGTAACATAGTAAGAACCTGAGAGCTCAGTTCTGGAGTTCAATTTTTAACAGCCCACATACCCTAACTTGCAAAATGCATTTGTAGGGGAATTACTTTGTAATCCCTTCTTCCTGGAGCCCTCAGTGGGCCACACATAATTTTCCCCTCTATTACACAGAGGTTGGGGGCATCTGAATGCTGGATATGGGACACAATGCACACCATGCCAAGGCAGTGTCCACACTGTGGATATACTGCTCACTCTCTTTCTTTCCTTTCCTTTCCTTTCCTTTCCTTTCCTTTCCTTTCCTTTCCTTCCCTTTCCCTTTCCCTTTCCCTTTCCCTTTCCCTTTCCCTTTCCCTTTCCCTTTCCCTTTCCCTTTCCCTTTCCCTTTCCCTTTCCCTTTCCCTTTCCCTTTCCCTTTCCCTTTCCCTTTCCCTTTCCCTTTCCCTTTCCCTTTCCCTTTCCCTTTCCCTTTCCCTTCCTTCCTTCCTTCCTTCCTTCTTTCCTTCCTTCCTTCCTTCCTTCCTTCCTTCCTTCCTTCCTTCCTTCCTTCCTTCCTTCCTTCCTTCCTTCCTTCCTTCCTTCTTACATACAAGAGTGGGAGGTGAGAGAATTCACCAGAGACAGAGTGGGAAGCAGAACAGATGGATCTACTGAAGTACGCTGCTGAGGGGAGCAGTGGGCAAGGCAGGAGAGGTCTGCTGTGCCATGTGGGTCCCCTCCCTGGCCAGGGATCAAACTCGCATTGTTGTGCCACAGATGCTTCACAGTGAGGCACTCAACCTGCTGCGCCACCAGGGAGGCCCTACAAGCTGGTAGAATACATTTCTAAAGGAAATAAAACTGATTGTTCAAATCAGTACAAAGTTCATGCCATCACTGAGGCTTTTATGCAAATCTTAGCTCATCCTCTTCCCTGGATATGAAGCTCTTTCTTTTTTAAAATTGTCTTAAAATACACATAGCTTAAATATTTACAAGATTAACCATTTTCAATGTTTAATTGAAATTTAGTCCTGTACATTGTTATACAAATAGTATCCAAAACTCTTTGAAACAGGCCAGGAGGCTGTAATGCCTGCCCAAGAAAAGAGAGCAATCAAAAGGCCATAAGGCTAAAAGCTAAGAGCTATAGTGCCAACCACGTGCTATAGGGATATAACTATACCTATACAAAACTCATAGGGTCAATAGCCAATCAAAGGGCAATACCTAATAGAAGACAGGTCACTATCTGCACAAACAATTGCATGATACCTCAGGGCCCAGAAACAACAGCAATTAGGTTTATTTTATGTATGGGAAACAAAGAGCTTGCTATAGCCACTGTGGTTGACTATCTCACCCAGATAGTGTCCACCAGAAGTGCAAGCAAAGCGGTGGTCTCCTGTAGAGTGCCAGTTGCCTGTCAAAAGAGCTAGACAACTCTGACCAGTAGTGATGGTCACCACCAGTCTCCCAGAATTGGTGTTAAAGACACCAAGTATTAACAGCTCTGTCTGAGTTTGTTGGACTATACCAACAATACACAGCATTTTGAGATACCAGGCCTGGGGCCTTTGGTGCACCTTTCAGGCAATGTCAGAGACAGAACTGGAGGCCCAGTCTCTGATGGAGGTCTGCAGCGCTCTTCCTTGGCAGTCAGCTGCTGGTCTTTCTTCTTTTTTCAGAGACCAGGAATGGAACCGTCCCCTTACTTCTTCAGAAGCTGGAATAGTGTTTGTTAGTTCCCTCCAGCCCTGCTTTATATCCATGTTGAGGGTACCCCACCTACAAATCTGATTGGATCACTTTTCAATCTTATGACTGATTCGCCCATTAGCATCAATCAGCTCATAGCTCATACTTGATTAGTCCATTCTATGATCCTGGCACCATATATAAAAGTGAGATTGCTGGGCTCTAAGGAGTCACAGCCAGAGTAGACTGCTGCTGTCACAGGTCCTGCTGCTGAGACAGCTCCATCTGGTGAGGTGTTGTGGTAGCATTTTCATGCTGCAGAACTGAAACTCTTACTGTTAAACTCTTAATTCCCTATCCTCCCTTTCCTCCAGACCATAGCAACCACCATTCTACTTTCTGTTTCCATGCATTAAGTTACTCTAGGTATACCTTACTAAGTGAAATCACACTATGTTTGCCTTTTTGTGACTGGGCAATTTCATTAACATGATCTCCTCAAGCACATTATGGTTTCATCCATATACCTTTGTCAGAATCCCCTTCTTTTTTGAGGCTGAATAGTATTCCATAACATGGGTAGACTACATTTTGTTTATCCATTCAACCCTCAATTAACATTTAAATAATGCTGCTGTAAACATGGTACATAAACATTTCTGTAAGACACTGCTTTCAGTTCTTTGAAGCATGTACCTAGAAGTGAAATTTCTGAGATCATGAATTTATTCTATGATTAATTTTTTGAGGAATCAAAGTGCTGTTTTCTCAACCCAAATGCCCAAAAATGGATGACTGGATCAAGATGTGGTACATATACACAATGGAATACTATTCAGCAATCAAAAAAGATAAACTAATGACATTCACAGCAACGTGGATGGAGCTAGAAGGGATTATACTCAATGAAATAAGTCAGAAGGAAAAAGAAAAATATCAGATTGTTTTACTTTTAGGAGAAATGTAAGGGAACAAAATAAGGGATCAAGGGCAAGAACAAAAACAATTTAAAAAGTCACAACACAGCAAAAACAAAAAGCACAAAGACAAATCAGAAGCACTTTGTGGGGAGGAGAAGGAGAAGGACTGGGTTGAGGACAGGAGTAGTACAAGGGACTGAGGTGATGGTGTACTGGTGAAATGGCAGTGGGAATTCCTTGGGGACTACAATTGATGTCAAATATAAATAAATAAATAGAATTAAAAAACAGAAAAAATGCTGTTTTCTGTGCAGTTACCACATCTTTTCACATTTCCAATAGCAAAGCACAAGGATTCCAACTTCTCTACACCATTGCAAACACTTGTTATTGTCTATTGTCTTGAGAGTAGTCATCATAATAAGTATGAGTAGTTTCTCAGTTAGCTTTGATTTGCATTTCCCTGATAATGATGCTGAGTATCTAATTTTTAATGTTTATTTTCTTACATAGTTCTCACTTTGGGGACAGTATTTAATTTCTCCCCTCAGGTGTAGTCCAATAGTTCTACCACCATAGCACATGTGACCCATCATCATAGTCCCTTGTGCTCTTTCCACCCCTGTTTTGACCCCTCCCCTCCTCTCCTACTGTATGCCTCAGATTTGTGATCAGCTTGCAAGTTTGGATTTTTTTCCTGACCCTTGGGTTTTCCTGTATTCCACATATAAATGAAACCATATGGTATTTATGATTTTTTTCTTCTGACTTACTTTGCTTAGCATAATCCCTTCCTGCTCCATCTGTATTGCCCCAAGTGGTGTGAATTTATCTTTTTTGATCATTGAATAGTATTCCTTTGTGTGTATATAGTGCACGTTCTTGATCCATTCATCTGTTTTGGGCATTTAGGTTTTTTCCATATCTAAACTATTGTACATAATGCTGCAATAAATACAGGACTTCAGGTTTCCTGAAGGGTTAGTGTTTTTGTGTCCTTTGAATAGACTCCTAGGAGTGAAATCACTGGATCGTATGTTAGATCCATTTTGAGAGTTTTGAGGAAACTCCACACAACTTTACCTAGTGCTCAGACCAGTTTACATGCCACCAGCAGTGTAAGAGGGTTCCTTTTTCTTAACATAATCACTAACATTTGCTTCTTTTTTGTTTGTTTAATATAAACATGAGGTAATTCATCTCATTGCGGTTTTGATTTGCATTTTCCTTATAATGTTATTGAACACTTTTTTTCATGTACCTCTTGGCCATTTGCATTTCTTCCTCTTCACACTGATAGTTTACATATAGGAAGACTACTAACTTGTGTACTGATTTTGTAGCCTTGATTTTTGACTGAACTGTTCCATTGTTTTAATTAGTTTTTCCATGGGTTACCTCTCGATATTATAATATCATCTGCAAATAATGATAGCTTACTTCTTTTTTCCATATTTGGATTCTTTTTAGGTCTTCTGTTGCTAATTTCTCTAGTTAGGACTTCCTGTATTAAATTGAAAAGCAGTGGTGAGAGTGTATATCCTTGTCTCATTCCAGATCTTTAAGGGAAGACTTTACGTTTTTGAACATTGAGAATATTCTTAGCTGTGGGTTTGTCAAATATGAATTTTATTATGTTAAGATATGTTCCTTTTATACCAAAGTTTTCCAGGGCCCTCATCATAAATAGATGTTGAACTTTATCAAATGCTTTCTCAGCATCTGTTTTTGTTTTTGTTTTGTTTTGTTTTTCTTATGCTTTCTGTGGTGAATTATGTTATTGATTTTTGGATGTTGTGTTCCTGGAGTAAATTCCACTTGGTCATGGTGCACAGTCCTTTTAATGTTTTGCTAACATTATTTTAATGTTTTGCTAACATTTTTATTAAGGATGTTAGCATCTGTGTTAATTAGGGAGATTGGCCTATAATTTGTTTATTTGTTTTTCTCTTGTGTTGTCTTTGCTAGGTTTTGGTATTAGTGTGATGTTGGCCTTGTAAAATGTATTTGGTAGTACTCCTTCATGATCAACTTTTTGAAAGTGTTTTTGTAGCTTCTTATTCATCTCTGAATGTTTGGTATAACTCATTTGTGAAATCATCTGGCGTTGGGCTTTTCTTTTTGGTGAGAGTATGATTACTCTTTCATTTCCTTTGCTTGTAATTGGTTTGTTCAAGTTTCCTATTTCTTGTTCAGATTTGTGTAGTTGAATAATTCTAAGAATTCGTCCATTTCATCTTTATCATTGAGTTGTTTGCATATAAATATCCATAGTAATTTCTAATTACCCTCTGGATTTTTGCTGTGTCTGCTCTAATTTATTCTCCTTCATTTTGGGCCCTATCTCCTAGTTATTTACGTTTTCTCCCTCTTTTTCTTTGTGAGCCTGTCTAATGGTTTATATATTTTGCTTATTTTTCAAATAGCCAATTTTCAGCTTTATTGATCTTTTGAATTATCTTTTTAATTCCTGTTTCACTTATTTCTGCTTTAATTTTCATTATTTGCTTAATTTGTTTTTGGTTTTTTGTTTTTTTCAGTTTTGTTTGGGTCGTTCAATTTTTTTTTTTACTTTCTTAATTGTGCCTTTTAAATTCTTCATCTGACAGGGAGAATAATTCTTCTGTGTCAGTATTGTTGGGTTCTGGAGATTAATTTTCTTTCTGTGGAATATTGTTCCTCCAAGGGCTTGCTTAACCATTTGCATCTTTCTTTCTCCTCACTGTTTGCTTTAGGGTTTGCTCTGCTATAAATGAGACTTCTGTGGGGCATGGATCTGCCTCTCCCTCTATTCCGGGTATTTACTGAGGTGCAATGTGGGTCATCCTGTGGTTTGTACCAGTGGGTGGGACCTCTGACTATGCTTACCAGACAGTTGTGTGCTGTCCAGGTGGTTTTCCATGTTACTGGACTGGTGGGCATCTATCTGAACAAGCTGCTGGTAGAGTCTCACGGGTGGTTGTGAGACTTCTGGCTACTGTAGTTTACACTCTGACTCATATTCTAGCTATCACTAATCCCTGTGGGTGCTGGCAGGGATCTTGTGGGAAGTCATGGGGTCCTTGTAAGAACAGACAGGCACTGGAGGGGTCCCATAATAGGTTGCAAGTCTTCTGCTCAACTGGGAAGGCACTGTCTGGGTCTGGTCTAGGTAGGCACTGATTGATTCTCACAGGAAGGAACAAGACCTCTAACGGTCTGGGTCGAAATGGTCAGGTGGTGGCAGTGAGTTCTCCCACAGAAGTCACAAAGTCTCTGGGCACTCTGGCTTTTCCTCTGAGGTGGGTCTGGGATCTTACCTGATTGGGAACTTTTGCATATAGTTAAACTTTTCCTTTATCCTGCCTGGCCTTCAGCCTCTCCAGGAGCCTGGCTTTGCAGGAATGGAAAAGTGGCTGAGCATGACAGACTCTTCTTCTAGGCAGTGCAGGAACCCCTGTGATGTTCAACGAGAACGGGGATGCACCTGGGCGATATGACATCTTCCAGTACCAGGCGACCAACAGCAGTGCAGGCAATGGCGGTTACCAGATGGTGGGCCAGTGGGCAGAGACACTCAGGTTGGATGTGAGTGGCACAGTCTATGCTCTGGGTGTAGGGAATCTGCCAAAGCCTGGAGACGAAGGTCACTGAACCATATTCCCTGTGTCCTAGGTGGAAGCTCTACAGTGGTTGGGAGACGGCCAACAGGTGCCACCATCTCTGTGCAGTCTCCCCTGTGGACCTGGTCAGCGGAAAAAGATGGTGAAGGGTGTGCCATGCTGTTGGCACTGTGAGGCTTGTGATGGATATCATTTCCAGATGGACGAGTTCACATGTGAGGCCTGCCCTGGGCACATGAGGCCCACACACAACCACACAGGCTGCCGCCCCATGCCAGTTGTCCGCCTGACCTGGTCCTCACCCTGGGCAGCCCCACCCCTCCTCATGGCTGTGCTGGGCATCATGACTACCACCACAGTGGTGGCCACCTTTGTGCGGCACAACAATACGCCAATTGTCCGGGCCTCTGGCCGTGAACTCAGTTATGTCCTGCTCACTGGTATCTTCCTCATCTATGTGATCACATTCCTCATGGTGGCTGAACCTGGAGCTACTGTCTGTGCTGCCCGGAGACTCTTCCTGGGTCTGGGTACCACCCTCAGCTACTCTGCCTTGCTCACCAAGACCAACCGCATCTACCGCATCTTTGAGCAAGGGAAACGCTCAGTCATGCCTCCACCCTTCATCAGCCCCACTTCACAGCTAGTCATCACCTTCAGTCTCACCTCTGTGCAGGTGGGTCTTCATACTCCCAGGGTGATCAGGGCTGGGATGGGGGTGTTGTGGTTGTCTTCTACTTTAAAAATCAGAGTGCCACTCTTCTCTATTTTGATACCCATACCAATAACTCATTTAAGACCAACCATTTTTTTTGCTCCATTCTTGAAGAAAAATGGGTCAGTAAGGGGAGGAGCATGAGCATTCAACTATTATTCTGTAAAACAAACTTATTTTCATAAACTGAGCATGCTCTTCCACCATTTGACTCCCACGTAAAAATAGAACAAAGAGATATCTAATAGATATTCCGCAAGCAAAGAATCTATTTTTGTTGTCAACTGAGAAACAAATGATGAAGCTAAAGTAAAATAATTCTGTTTATTTGGGCAAGGAAGGGCTTAGATTTTCACATCCGGTCCACAATTTCAGGTGCCAGCCCAAATTGTGCTCTGCTGGGTTCTATGTTTAAAGGGCCTTTAAAGGACCAAAAAAAAAAAAAAAAAGTGGAAGTATAGGATTGTAGAAATTGTGGACCAAGAAATAGCATTTACTATAGATTATATTCTTCAGAGTTAATTGAATTTTAGTCAAGTTGACTTCAATGACTATGGAGAAGGAAGATGAACAAAATACTTGTGCAATTCTTAGAGAAGGCTGTGTCTAACTGGATACCAGTCAATAAATAGCTTTCTAGTCAATAAATAGCTTTCTAAAAATATTCAAAGTTCTGTAAGATGGAATTTCGGCACAGAATGGAATTGTTTAGTCTTCCCTGAACATCCTTCTCAACAACATAAAGGATTAACCACTGCCCGGTTCACTGGTTACCCTGGAATAAAGGCCTGGGTCCAAGGATAGACCATGTCACTACACAGTGGAGCATCTGTTTGTACAGATGGTCAAGACTTCATGTTGTATATGCAGCAAAAGTAGAGTTCCTTTGTGTTGTCTCAAATACAGTAATATCACAGCTTTGAAAACAATTCATATGATCTGAAACACCGTGAATGTTTTCTCTGCAAAAGGGGTCACTAAGGGACTAAAAGACAGGTGTGTGTGACATTATGTAGTAATTAAAGATTGCAAACCAGTTCAGTTCTCAGAATCAGGTGAAGAGTCCCTACTCAGTCCCCTTTGACCCCATAATTGCTCCACTCCAGGCCAGGTGCTACCCCTCCCCAACTTTTCATATGCCATGTAATTCCCACCCATGAACCTTGAATCATGCAATTCTCTATGACTGGAAGGCACTGCCAGCTTTCTGCAGCTAACAGGGCTTGACCTTCCCCTAGCAGTCCCAGAATCTCAGTGCCCAGTGCATCCTGAGAATGAACCTCATTGCTTCCCCACCTGAAGCCCCTGTGGTGCCCCTTAACCCCAATATAGAGATGCTTAGATGCCCCTCCCAGGTTTACCTATGACTCTCCACATTTCACCCTCCCTTCCATATACCACACATCTTTACAAAGAAGCACATAGTTAACTTCACTTGATTTACCAATGTCATAGATATGAAATGATATCTCATTATTGTTTTAATCCACTCTACTTAATTCCAAGTGCAGCCGGTCTTTGGACTTTCTTCTTACTGTGATGTGACTGTTCCTATCCTTTGCTCATTTTATGTTACTTTGCAGGCTTTCATTACAAGTACTGGATGCTAACTATTTAATCTACCACAGTTGACCCTTGAATGATATGGATTTGAACTGCTCAGATACACTTAAACAAGGATTTTTTTTTTCAATAATTAGAGTTGGCTTTCTATATTCTGGAGCTCCACATTCTACCAACTGTGGATATCATTTGGTTGAATCCTCATTCAGAACTCATGAATACAGAGGACCAGTTTTGAAGGACTTGAGTTCTGAGGAGTTTGGTGCCCCAGGGAGTCCTAAAACTGTTACCCAGGGGATACCAAGAAATTACTACAGTTAAGTTTTTAACTGTCAAAGTTACACTTGCAATTTTGAATACACATAGCCCTCTTCATTGTCAAATGTCAACTGTACATGGGTTGCAAAATCAGTGGTATACATTTTGGTTGTTATTCCCATATATTACAGACCTTGGGTTTTAGTATTTCACAGGAGACTTTATTTTCCCCAAAAGCTTTGTGCTAAAAGGAGTCTTCAGGTTGCCTTCTGGGACAGTGAATGGAAATGTATTTTATGAGTCACTTGCTATAGAGCTGCTGGCTTTGGGAGAATGACAATCAGGTGTTCCTGGGCATACACATTGTTTAAAAAGTATCCCTTTCTCCAGGATCACCTAACTCTGCTCCAGGTACACATCATGGCTGTAGAGTGTTGAGTAGATGTTGGATCCAGTTGGCCCTCCCACCCCCAATTAGGTACTCCTGGGCAGTGAGTGATCTGTACAAATATAGGGGGCAACCCTTGTGGGGTCCTGCCTTTGTGTGGATATCTTAATGACTGCTATTCAGCTTTCCTTGCCTCAAAGAAGTCTTGTTTGGTCAAGAGAGATCAATGTCCTATTCTGTGAAGGAATTCTGTGAGGGAATTAAAATTCTACTTCCTCCTTATAAGGGCTAACACCACCTCTGATAACCTCCAGGTCCTCAGAAAGTAGGTTTGCTGTGTTTCTGGGTGGGATCAAGGTAGTGTTTTCATACCTAAAGAATGGAGAAAATACTGTGCTCCTGGAGGACTGTAAGAGAGAACATCTCTGATGGGTCTGGCCCTGAATTGGTAGAACATACACTAGTTCCTCCCCAAATAAAGCTGGCAGTATATTTCTGTAGTGCCAGCAATGCACAGGGAGGTTCTCCATCAATTCAGAAGATGGGTAAAGGAGAGTCCTGGAGTCCTCAGTGACTTTTTCAAACCTTTAATGACTTTTCTACACCATTTTAAGTGAGGCAACTAGGTGAGGGCAGGTAGGGGGCCCGGGGTGGAGGAGGCAGACTAGAGGCGAATCTCTACTTTCAGCTCATTCTGATGTTCTCTCATGGTCTCTCCATCACTCTCTGCCACACACACCACACTGTCCTCTGTGATACTGCCCTTACAGCCTCCAAGCTCAGGTGTTCACACTCACATGAGCCCACACCATACTCCAGATGTCCACCATGAGGTACACTCCCATGTGCCTCCTGCATCCAATGCTGCAGGTGATAACCACAGAAGCCAATGGTGCAAAAGCCTGAGCATCACTTACCCTACAATTCATACAACAGATCATGAGTGCTAAGGCTTCCCACTGTATGGATGGAATGGAGGTGTTTATAATTACAATTCCAATGTGTATGATTACAATTACAATGTGCCTTACAAACCTCAGTAAGTGGTGTTGGTAGTGGTTGCCATACACAAAGAGGACATCCAGAGCCCCTTAACCAACCAGCCATGCAATTGTCAACATACATCTCCACTGCCACCAGGCTGCAGCCCTTTGCCCAGATACTCCTCTCCTGAACTTCCCTCCTCTCTATGTCATGAATCTTTGGTCTGAGCATCCCATTAGTAGGTCAACAGCCTTAGGGTCCTTAACCTGTTAGAGATCTCTGCTGGGGAGGGTTGAGCTGGGTGTTTCCTTGTGTGCTCTGTGCTGATCTCTGTCTATTGATAATAATGCTATTGGTTAAAAATGCCTGGGACACTCACTTGGGGCCTGGTGAATTTCCTATGGAGATATTTCACCTTTCAAAAGTCAGTATTACAATTGGACTGGCCCTTGGAGTTTTCATTATGATTGCAAGATGCCAGTCAGCAATAACCCTTAGGAAATTTGTGGGGGGAGGGGGTAGGGAAAAAAACACCAGACACCTGGAAATGACAAGACTTAGAAATTAGTCAGCGTACCTAGGCCACAGTGAGTTTGAAGGAGGAGAGAGAGAAAGCACAGACCTAGGAACCTGCTTTAATTAGGACTGAGGATGAGGGTCTAGGATTTCACAGGATCATACTTTTTTGGTGAGTATAACTTACTGGAGTGGGAAATTTAAAGCACAGCAGGAAGAGAGACAAAAATAAGAAATAACCAACCCCATGAAAAAAGGAAGGAACATAAATCAGCCTTCACTAACCAGTTCTTTAAATAACTAGAATCTGTAAAACAGAGAAGCCTCAATGGGGGCAGCAACCTGGCTCTTATGTGGTAACGTGACTGCCTGTGTCTGAACTAGCCTCTTTAAAATGGATGTGTTGGCATGAAAGCTTAGATCATGTACTTACATTACCAAAATAAAAAGCCTAATTTAAAACTCTTAAGAGTTTAAAAATACAACCTAATACTGTGTTGGCTCCTGCAGGTGGTGGGTGTGATGGCCTGGTTGGGGGCCCAGCCCCCACACAGCGTGATTGACTATGAAGAACAGCGGACAGTGGACCCAGAGCAGGCCAGAGGGGTGCTCAAGTGTGACATGTCAGATCTGTCCCTTATTGGCTGCCTGTGCTACAGCCTCCTGCTCATGGTCACATGCACGGTGTATGCCATCAAGGCCCGAAGTGTGCCTGAGACTTTCAACGAGGCCAAGCCCATCGGCTTCACCATGTATACCACCTGTATCATCTGGCTGGCTTTTGTGCCTATCTTCTTTGGCACCGCCCAGTCAGCTGAAAAGGTAACTTGGGGTCTCCTATAGGCTTTAGTACCTAATGTGTTTACTGCCTGTCCACAGAAGGGCTCACTTGTTTCAAGAACTGGACTGCTCATTTGGATAACTGCTTGCTCAGTTGATTCCTTCACGTACTTAAATACTTGTTCTCTCATTTGTCTTTCCAATTTCCCTCAGTTGTGCATTGTCTTTCCCTTCTTCATTTGTTCATTTATTCATTTGTTCATCAGTGCTTCAGACCATTGATTCAATTACTTCTTCATGTACTTTATGTCTCTCAGTCCCTTTATCAGTCCATTTGCTTGATCATTATTCAGTTATTTATTTATGTATACAGCAGGACATTTGATTATTCACCCCTAGCATCCATTTCTTTGCCCACTCACTCCTTTATTGAATCTTGGTTCACTCAGTTGATAGTACATTTGAAAATATGTTCATTCATTAACAATATATTAGGGCCATACTGTGACCTCTACTTCTTCCTGACAAAGACCTTTACTTATGCTGTAGTCCTTCTCTAAGTGCTCATTCCCATTCACCCAAGTGAAGTAGACTCACCTGCAGTCTACTGTGGGCTGTGAAAAGAGAGGGATGAATCCTGCCTGATTCGTATCTCCACAATGCAGATCTATATCCAAACTACCACACTGACTGTTTCCTTGAGCCTGAGTGCATCGGTGTCCCTCGGCATGCTCTATGTACCCAAAACCTACGTCATCCTGTTCCATCCAGAGCAGAACGTGCAGAAGAGGAAGCGGAGTTTCAAGACCCCAACAGTGGCAGCCCCACTTAAGTGTGAGGACACAGAGGCCCCCAAGTAGCAAATGGAGGGTGGTTTCTCTCTTTCCTGGCCTTCATGATGGAACTTGAAGAGTCCAGGTCTGCAGTGAACAGCCAGAAGCAGTGAGTCCACAAAGACAAAGCAAAACAAGGTCAGCGGGCAGAGACCTGGAGCCCATGCTGCATTTCCCCCCTGATTTTCCATGTATGCTGATTTCACAATTCTTCCCTGCAGACTAGACTTCTACTCATACTGGGAAACAGCCAATAAGGGGATCATAGTCTGGAAAGGGACTAAAATTATACTATCTGGTTTGGGCTTGGCCTAGTCTGAGTGAGATGTCTACCCCTTGACCTGCCACCATAATACAGGCATATAGAGCACTAAGAATACCAAGATCCTAGAATGAAATCTAGAGTTGAATGTAGAGAGGAACAGTTTCCTCAGGAGATCTGTGGGTGTGTGTACTGAACTGAGTAACTTGGACTTGGATGAATATCCTGCTGACACAGAACCTTAGACAAGAGTCCTTTGAGAAAAGATGCAAAGAAACAGGTTTGAACGCAGTAACTAGGGGGTACCCCCCAAGAGGTTAACTCATGTCGAGATCTTTTCCTTGGAATCTATTTCCCCTGAGATCTGGGTCAAATTTAAATTAGCTAATGTATAACAATTTCCCATGTGTATTCTTTTAAATGAGCCTTCACCTTGAGAAAATCAGATCTCCTTGTATAGTGTTAGTGGTGTGAAAATAAAGTGAAATAAAAAATGGGTATCAAAACTTCTCTCTCAATATTTACCTTCAAACAATGAGCATGACTTCTCTAGCATTTAATGTGTGGAACAGATTTAGAAGATCAACCAACCACATTCCATAAAATGTAGAGACTCTTCTCTAGACAGATTCTTTGGTGTATAATATGTTTTACCTTGGGATAAGTTAATTGGGTTTCACTTAAGAATAACCTTTTTTTTTTTGGTGTTAAATAAGATCTGGGTTATACTTTTGGGCTTTCATATTCATTTACCTCAAATTATTTTATCTCTACAGTATGAATTACATGTTCCAGTAAAAGTGGGGTTCTGGATTAGAGCCTTTTCTCCAGTATAATCACAGTGTTTCAGAATGACTTCTCTAAGGCAGAGTTCACTTTTACTCCCTTATACATAAGATCCAATACCTGTGTCCAGTGTATTGAGAAACTTGTATAGATGGAGCTTTTTTATACTAATATATTCAATACCAGTGTAAATTTTTTGTACATGTTTATTATATTTATGATGGCTTTGTTAGACTTATTACATTCTTTTGCTCTTTAAAACTTTCCCCAATTTCATTACATTTATTGTCTTTCACTTTATTCACTGACTTTTTTTTATTTTTTTTTAAGATTTATTTATTTATACATACAAGAGCTGGGGTACAGGCCAGAGTCCAGGGTGGTGAGAGGACTTACCAGAGACAGAGTGGGGAGCAGAAAAGGCAGACTGACTGAAACGCACTGCTGAGGGGAGCAGTGGGCGGAGCAAGAGAGGTCTGCATGCTCCATGTGGGTCCCCTCCCTGGCCGGCGGCAGGGATAGAACTCGTGCTGCAGTGGCTGCGGTCTGCTTCATAGTGTGTTGCTTAACCCACCGCGCCACCAGGGAGGCCCTGACTTATTTTTAAATGACTGAAACTTTTCCCAAAGTTTTACTTAGTTTTCTGTTGCTTTTTTAAAATAGTTGTCAATTTGAAAGACAAGACTCCTGAAATGGAATGAATTGCACAAAACTTAGTGAATCTTTCCATCATTTTTATACACACAAAACTTTCCATCATTTTTATGTATTTTAGAAATATAACAGTATTTGAGAAATACTGTTGACATCTTTGTTTTTAAATATGAAAGAGCCCATCTCTTGGGTTCTAAGGGGGGGGGAAACCTGCCCCAGTGTAGACAGAGAAGAGTGCTGAGCATACAAGTAGGTTGCACATTTTAATACAGGGAAGCAAGGGACAATAAAACTGGTTAAGGACACTGCCCAAATAGTTTATTGGTCACTGTCTCAGTTCTTCAGCTGTGTACACAAGTGAAAGACTACTCAAGTTCAGAGAACAATAATGGGATTTATTTAACAAACGACGGAAAAACAAATAATTTCTGAGGGTAAAAATGGCCATTTACCTAACCCAAAGCTGTGTCCAGTGTTTTCAAGTCCTAAACAAAATCATCTAAGATGGTGCCTTCTCAACACTGACACCTGGTGCAGGCAGCAGACAGACTAGAAGCCAGGTTCCAACTCATGAAGACAACAGAAGACCCAACAAGAGATGCTCTCCAGAGCTGCTGAGTGCCCCAGAATGTCACCAGAGAAGTGACATTCAAAACAGCAGCTGCAGCAGCTGAACAAACTGACAAATGACCACACTCACACAGCTCAGTGAGATGCCTGGCTCTGGGTCTTCTGCCCATGCAGGTTATAACAGCAGTAAAGCTGGGAACAGTTTCAATTGCTTAACTTCCTGCAAAGATTTTGAACTTTTCTCCTCTGAGGCTGGTTGCTAGAAGCCTCTCCACATCCTTTAGAGGCCTGCAACAGCCTTCTGGAAGATCCTGTGTGTAGGGGCCAAATTTGCTAAGCCCAGAATCACTGAATATCCCAAACACTGAATGCTGGGGGCTGCTTCTTCCATCCCTTTATTTCTTACCAGTCTCTACCCCAAAATATGTTACTTTGTTCACATTTTCCCTGGGACTATGCATCCTCATCAGCACCCCACTCTAGGGGGCACCACCTGTAGCAATCTGTCTTCAGCGAAAGGTTAGTTTCAGTGATGAACTTTCAACCTGTGGAGCAAAGGGCAGGACCCAGACAAGTTAAGGTTTTGAATGAGGAGTATGACTGGGAGGACAACATGGAAAAGGAATACAAGGAGGCTAGTGAAGGGACTGGGTTTGGGAATTTTAAACTTCATTTTTTTTTTCATGAGTAACTATGGCATGATATCAAGTAGTCTTTCTCATTCCTGGATTTCACCCATTTCATCCCACACAGCATTGTAAAACATCATTGTTCTGTTGCACAAACTCTCCAGATTCATAGAAACATAGCTTTGGACACTGGCTTCTCCCAGTACCTGTAAGGGAGTGGAGCGCTAGATGGCTAGAGAGTTGCCCTGCAAGAGCTGTCTGGGAAGGGCTGGTTGTAAAATAGACTGATGTTTGGTGCATGAGGGAGCAGAAAGCTGACAAGCAAATGCTGCTAACCACGGAGCTAGCAGGCAGAGTCTGGTAACCACAAGAGGCATATAGAGGCACATAGTAGTTTGTGGTGGCTTCACACCTCTAGGTGGCAAAGTGGAGCAATGAGGCAAAGGGTGGTAGTAGAGAATTACTAGAACAGGGGAAAGTCCACATGAGAGATTATAAAAGTAAACCTACCCCAACAGTAACAGGCTCCTCCCTTAAGCCCCTCCTGCTGTCAGGAGTCTTTCAATAAACCTAGTTTGTTAATCTTCAGTCTGGTGCTCCAGTGATTATTCCTCAATCACTCGGACACAGGTACCCATCCATTTGACAACACCTGGATCTGGAGCTGATTAATATTCATAATTCCCTGCTAAATCAAAAACAGAACTAGCAGAAGGGCACCTTAGGTTAGAGGATCATTGCTAACATCATTTAGTAATTTATCACAAGTTTTTTCACCAGATTTCTTGAATATTGAATTTACCATGTGTATCAACTTCTCGGTTATTTTTTTCACTCTGATTTGACAGAGAGAGGGACTTTTCCAGGGTACAGGACCCGATCTTGCCTGACTCCTGTATACGTCCTTCAGTCAGCTTTCACATTTTGAACTTGTAGAGCACTGATTTCTAGTTCTTGACATCAGTTCCAGTTCTGCTACTTGCTGAGATGAATATAACATCATAACAACACATATTCATTTGGAGAGTGGTTTGTTAATAAGTATGGTTATCAAATTGACAAAGATTTGAGATAGCAAACGTTCCATGCTGGCAAGGTATGGGGAATGGCTCCAACACCACAGAAAATGGAGTGCACACAACTATAATCTCTAAGGAATATAAGAAGGCACTATTTTTCTAAAGTTAAAAAAAAAAAAAACAACCAAGAAAACGCATGCATCCTTTGAACCCAGCAACTCACTTCAAGGACTTTTTCCTACAAACATACTAAAGTGTGAAATCCAAAGACAATAATTGCAGCATTGTCTCCAATAATGAGACTCATTTTGCACCACAATGAGTGACCATTGCTTTAAGTGTATGAGGGTACAGCCATCCATTGCAAAATACAGAACAATGTATCTAGTATGCTACCACCTGAGTTTAAGAAAATGGGGGAGGATCTCCCTGGTGGCTCAGTGGGTTAAGCAACGCACTATGAAGCAAACCGCAGCCACTGCAGCACGAGTTCGATCCCTGCTGCCGGCCAGGGAGGGGACCCACATGGTGCAGCGGACCTCTCCTGCTGTGCCCACTGCTCCCCTCAGCAGTGTACTTCCATTGATCTGCCTGTTCTGCTCCCCGCTCTCGGTGGTAAATCCTCTCACACCCCCCCCACACACCTCTGGCCTGTACCCCAGTGCTTGTATGCATAAATAAATAAATCTTTTTTTAAAAAATGGGGGATGAGTCAGTTGCAAATACCTTAGAACTGCAAAATGATGCAAGGGTTCTGACTATAGCATCGATGAAAATAAAAAAAATACTATCAGGCAATTTCTGGGTGGACAAAGTGTGGTAATGTTGCCTTCTGGGAGGGAAATTGGATGGGAGGAGGGATGGGAGGAAAGCTGTTTACTTTTCACTTTGCAGACTTGAGTTTATATCATATGCTATCAGAAAAAAATCATTTGAGGATTTTTACTACATAGTGATGTAGCTACTGGATAACAGACAATAAAACAAACACAATGGTTCTTAATTTTTTTCTCCTTCACTACATTTATACCCAGGATAACTATCTAAAAATAGAATTTTCCTGTATAATGTAGCTTCACTGGAATAGAAGTTTCCTTTACAACCCACAAATTGAAGGGATTTTACTTGAAAAAGATGTGTTGATTCCTCTACAGGCCTCAGCAAGTATTTGCTGGAAGTAGTGAGGTTCACTTGTTTATAACGGCCCACATTTGTTGACACTACTATGCTTTCAACTTTAGCTGGACAAACCTTTGACATTGAGTTTATAACCTAGTGGAGAATTGCTCAAAGAAATAGTTATAAACAGTTTGGAGAACAAGGAACTAAAGGTAACTCTTTTATGAACTTAATGTAAATTAGTTCTAGAGGCTAGAGAGTGCTCACGCATGTGTAAATCAACAGGGATGTATTGCCTACAATATTATACCCCACCAATGGAACAGAGAGTGAGGTCCAAAGGGAGTCCCGCAGTAAGCTGGCCTTCACCACTGCCAGGAGATGGTGATGTCTAGCTCCGGAACTCCTTACCACCCTCCTGGCCTCAGGCACAGCCCAGTATGCTGAGGCTGGTATTCAGATAGCACTGGCTCTCCATAATCCTTCAGACGTGTGCTTGGCCTATTAGAGCAGACAGGCCATAAATAATGTGTGTGCAGACTTTCGACTATACCACCTTAGTGTCTCACTCGATCTCCTCCCTCTCCCTAGTCCCTATCACTATCTGCCCTCTCTTCTGTTTTGTTTCCAAATAAAACCTGTTTTGCTATTGCAGTAACTGCTTTCTTTGAGGTCAACAGTTTCTGTAGGGGAAATGAGGCTGGAGGGCCTACATGGATCTGATTGTGAAAGGTGTTGACTACCTTTCTCCCCTTGGTCAAGGGGAACCACTGAAGGTTCTGACACATGAGTTCCATGACTAAATCAGTGGGACAGACAGGTGATGACGGGGTGTGAGATGCACTGGAGGGGACCACATTGGTGAGGAGAGTCCACTGGAATCAAGTATATTCCTACTGGTAAATGTACAACTTCATTATTTTTCTTGCCATATGTCTAGAAATTATAAAATAACCTGTAAGTAAAATAAGTTAATCAGGCTTTTTTTTTTTTTTTGCCTTGCAAACAAGGGGTGGACCTTACATTTGCAATAATGTATCAGTTGTATGGCTATGGGCACCCAACAGTATAGAGAGAGCTAGGAGGCTCTCTTGTTTCTCTGTTATCCAGTCTTTCAGTCTTTCTCTCTCTGCCTGCCTGCCTGCCTGTATATACCATCCCCTGTTTCAGCATTAAAGACAGTTAGATACATATTAGTCTCCATGATTCTTTTTCCATATGCTGGAATCTACAAAGAACCTGATTGGCCTGGGACAGTTGCACAATATAACCTTTGTGTCAGAAAGCAAACTTATATCTTGATGAGGTGTAGTGATTGAACTAAACTTACAAATGATCTTTAAGTGGGAAAGCTTTTTCAACTTTGGAGTTTTATTTGTCTCAAGTAAAATTAATTGGGAAAGAACAAGTTAATTTTTTCCATCTTTTATGCTCTTGTCTGAGGAAGGACTGCCGCACTAACTTGCAGGGGAGCCAGAGACCACTCCTCCTGCCGGCTGCAGCCCGGTAACAATAGTGATATTGACAAGTTCTTCAGTCATTGGTCCTATCATTTAATCTTTAAAAGAAACAATAACCCCAACTTATCCTAAACCCAGAACTATTCAGTAATGTTTTTTGATATCAAGGGAGTCCCCCTAAATACAATTGTGATTCAGTGGAATGAAGGCAGAAAAATGGGAAGGAGGGCAGGAAGGATACAAGTGATTTATCATCTGGGAGATGCAGAGCCACTTGGGAGGCACATAGCCTTTCATAATGGGTGAAGCTACAGAGGTCTTGTTTTGGTTTCCAAGGTCAGTTTCCCATGGTAAGTGTTTGGGTTTGAGAAACTGTCTGCTTTTTGAATTTTTATAAAACAACCGCCATCAAATGCACAGCAACCAACTTCACAACCCTCCCGTGGACTATCCTCCAGCAAGCACATATCATGAGCCTATAAGTTCAACCAAAACAAAAAGGAATCAGGCAGGGTCCCTGATTTTTCAGGGATGTCCCTCATGCTGGACTTTTGTCACACAGCATGAGTAGCATGGCCCCCTGGCATTCTTCTTTTGTATAACCTGCCTTAAATTTCATGAAAGCAGCAATTATTTGCATATAATGTTTAATCACTCTATACTATGCCTGGCAGAAATTATTAAATGAATGATTATTGTCTTTCTGTTTCTCTGGCCACTAACCTCAGGTTTTCTCTTTTGCAATGTCTCCAGAAAGAATATTCTTTCATTTGGCCTGTCATGGTGACCAGAGGGTGTGCCTATGAGATATCTCCACCCATACTATCAGGTTCAGATGTTTCTCTGTGAATCCTAAGTTTGAAAGAGTATGCTAACAGGTCTTCTTGCGGAAAAATGTATGGAGAAAACCATACCCAGAACATGGCTGCAGCCCCCCTGCAAGGTCGAGAGACAAATAGCTTTCAAGGGTGATCCAGATATGTCAAAAAGTGCTACAGGGAAACAAGGTACACTAAAACTGGCCAAGGACACTGAGTTCTTCACTTCTGTGCACAATTGCAGCACTATTCAGGCTCAGAGTGTGGAAAAAATATTGCTGGACAATGGATGTGGAAATACCTCCCCAGTCACAGAGTTTAGCCTAAGTGCAATTAACATACCAATGTAGGTGCAGTTAACAAGTTAGATTCATGGCCCAGTCTCAGCACTCCTAAACAGAGCTGCATTTCAAAACTGCATTTCAGATAACAGGTCAGGTTGTTCTGTCTCCTTGGAAAATTATGTCCCTGCAAAACTCCCCTTTTCCTCTGGGAACTAGCTTTCAATCATATAGTTCTGTATATTTTTTTTACCCACGTAGCAATGTAGAGATAGTTAAGTATAAAAGGAGTTCCCAGCCTTCGTTCTGGGCCCAGATTTTTGGAAAAGGTCCATGTCTTGGTCTACATTCAAATGAATGTGAAATGTAGTGCCTGCTCTCCAGAAATCCTTGAGTACTCTCTGGTTTCTCATTCCATAGCCTGGGTTAAGAGCCAGAGTAATTCTATAACAAGAGAACAACAACAATGGGATTTATTTAACAAACCAGGGGAAAACAAAGAGTGACTGAGGTCAAAATGGTCGTTTACCTCACACAAAGCAGTTTCCAGTGTTTTTAAGTCCTAAATGAAAGCAGCTAAAATGGTTTCTTTCCACCACTGAGGATGCAGAGCTCCTCTCCCAAACAATAGGCCACATGCCCAAGATAGCATTTTCCTGCTTCTGCCAACCTGGAGCACACAGCAACCAGATTATAGGCCAGATTCCAACCCATGAAGACAACAAAATACACAACAGAAATCCTCCCAGAGCTGCTGAGATGCCCCTGCATTACACCAGGCAAGTGAGACTCAAAACAGCAGCTGCAATGGCCAAATGACCCAACAAACAGCTACACTCACTGCTCAGTGAGTGAAGTCTCCATGTCTCACCTTCCCTGCCAGGCTGTAACAGCAGCAAGACCAGGAACAGTTTCAGTCACTTGGCTACTTGCAAAATCTCTGAACTTTTCGTCTCTGAGGTTCACTGCTGGAGGTCTCCACCTTCATAGGCCCACAACAGCCTTCTGGAAGATCAGCATAGTGGAGGCCAAAATTGCTGACCCCCAAATCGCTAAAGATCCAGAAATGTTAATTCCCAAATACTGAATCTGAAGCACTAAATCCGATATGCTAAATCCCAAAGACTGCATCTTCAAATGCTGACTCTCAAATGCTAAATCCCAAAGACAAAATAATCCATGCTTCCTTCTACAGTCCCTTATATTTCTTATCAGTTGCTCCACCCCAAAATGCAGTACTTTTTAGCATCTTCCCTGGGACTATGCTCATCAGCAGCTCTCTCTGGAGGATGCCACATGTTAACATCCTTGCTTCAGCCACCAGTTACAAAAGGTGACCAAAAATGCAGTAGGTGTGCACCTGACCCTGAGTCAAAGGCCTTGATTCACCATTTACTAGCCATGTGACTTCTGACAAGTTCTTGAACCTCTTTCTTCAACCTTCAAGTGGGGATGGTAGAAACAGTAGAACTGTAGAGTTAAAATACACACAGTGCTTACATTATCTGGTGCAAGGTATGCCCTCAAATGTTAAATGTTATCCTTGGTAATGGGATGTAAGAAAAATGGGTTAAAATCAGGCTAGTTTTCACCTTTCACACAACAAACATCCCATACATTGAAATGCTGTGTTTTACCATTCAGACAGCTAGCAAACAACAGATGAGCTTTGCATTTGCAACAATATGTCAATTGTGTGGCCATGGCCATTAACAGTGTAAAGGGGGCTAGGCGGTAGAGTTGCTGTTCTGCCTGCCTCAGGACTAGAGTCTCTTTTTAAGGATAGTTGTGATGAGAAAACAGTTATTTTGAGCCAGTACTTAGGTATATTACAGCAGTGGTGAAGGCCCACTCATTACTGAACAGTCTCTGTTCAACTCACTATAAAACGGCAGCTGGAAATGAAATGTTAAGGCAGTTTCTTTAGGATTTTAACCTCCTGCCTTCCAGATTGCCAGCTGTCTGGTTGAAGTGCACTTTAAAGATTAAATTCCTGTCTCTACTTGGCATTTGGTGGTGGTGACAGGTAGCTCAAACTCTGGTCCTCCAGTTACACTGCTTGGTGACCCTGAAGGGACGTCACCAGGATTCTCTGGTAGGTCATTTGAGTTGGTGGGAGTTACAATGACTGCCTGGGGTGGGGGTCCCGGGGTCTGGTGTGGACAACTCCCTAGCAGTGCTGCCAGTGATTTCACCTGGGAACTCCTCCCTGCCTGATTTCAGCACTTCACATCTCTCTCACTTACCAAATTGAATCGTTGTGCTTTCTGGTCTGTGGTTTTTTGTTATTGCTCACACTTTATGGCCAGTTTGACCTCCGCTTTAAGGTACCTTGCTGTTATGTTCTGGTCTGTCTCAGAGCCCTGTCTGATTAGAATGGGTGGCATAGCCTCCGTTCCTGGTAACAGCCCCTTGGGGAGTATTACTGAAGCAGGGGCGAAGAGAAGGCACTGTGAAGCCAGAGATATCCCAAAAAGTCCCAAAAGGCCAAAAGGCCACAAACCAGAATCGTAGGCTATAACAATAGGGGTTATAACCTAACTGAGGACAGTGCCCAATACAGGTCACTGATTATGGGTTCTCACCCACGCATAGAATCACAAGAGACTTCAGGCTCCAGGAATAACTATGGGGTTTATTTACAAACAGGGGGAAACAAAAACACGTATCTACAAGAGACTGACTGCTTCATCCAGACAGTATCCGTGAGGGTAATCACTGGTCACCAGGAGTGCTGGGCAGCACTGGCCAGTAGCAAATACCACTACTTGACCTGCAGAGGCAATGTCCAGGGACACCTAGTGTTATCAGCTCTTGTGAGTTGTTGGCTTATTTCAACAATGAACAGCTCTTTGAGACACCAGACCCAGGACCTTTGGGGCTCCTTCTAGTCAGTATCAGAGACAGGACCGAGGCCCAGTCTCTTCAGAATCCTTCAGCCTCTCCCCTTCCTCAGAGGGCAGCTGCTGGAGACTTCCTTCTTTTCTTCGGAGGCTGGAACCAATTTCTCCTCTTTGGGGCTCTCTCCTTCCTCTACAGGGGTCTTTCTCAGGACTGCTGCTTCTCCAGACCCCTTCTTCCTCCAGGCTTTTGCTTCTCCTTCTTCTCTGCTCCTCCTTGTGTCCAATGAATCCCACTGAATCAATGCATCCTTCCTCAGGCTTCCTCTGACCCTGGCTTATATTTTCAGGGTGCCACCCCCACAGTCTGATTGGTCCATTTTTCAATCCTGCACCTGATTGGTCTGTTCCATAATTCAGGAAGTGCAATTTACACAAAAATACTGTGCCACCACTGACTTGTGGTGAGAGGTGGAGTCCTAGCAACAAAGCATCAATCAACCCACAGCTCACACCAGGTTGGTCCATTCCACAATCCAGGCAGTACACTGCTACATAAAAGGTTTCTGAGGAGCAACTGCCACAACTAACTTGTACTGAAGCTGCACAACGCTGCTTCTGCTGGTTACAGCCCAGGAACATTCACACAAACTGGTCTAGTTATGCTTATGACCCCATGAAAAAGAAGAGGATGAGAGAGTGTTGTAATACTACTTAGCCTATGAAAGTGTTGGGGTGTGGGGAAAAGTGAGCACTAAATGGGACTCTAACTTATACTATTTTTCATTTGGATTTTATTTTGTAAAGTATCAGGAAAATGGGGAGAGGTACCCTATGTTCAGGCTTCTATGACAATGAAGATTTGGTTTTGGAAGGAGATAAATTAAAGTTGCAAATAAAAAGCCTCAGATTACTCCAGAGATCCACAGCTAGAAGGATCGAGAGGAAGCAGATGTTACCAGACTTGAAGGGCTTCAGCCCCCTTATTGAGGAACATGCCCCCTTATTCAGGACCAGTGGACAGTGGCAGGGAAACCAAAGATGAGGAAAAGTCTGGAATGGTGTGCCTGTCTTGAAACTAACAAAGTACTCATTTTGGTGGGAGTGCTGCCTAACCCCTGGTAGGACAATACCCACTGAGAAGATTTGTCCTTCATGCAGGGACAATTGCCATTAAGATACTATTGGACTCATACCCCCCTTTCCACCGCAAATCTTCTGAATTGGAAAAACTCTGGGCCATCCTGTCGAGATGACTCCCTGAGAATAACTGATAGAGTCGATGCTATCTTTGCAACTCATTCCCATATAACAGGGCAGATGTTTCAGGCCTTGCTAAATATTCTCCTCACAGGGGGTGAGAGGAGACTAATACTGGATAAGGCTAGGGAGGAAGCAAGGAAACAGCATCAAGAAAACCCAAATGAGACTCTTCCCCTTGATGCTGCTGTTCTGTATGCTGAACCTAACTGGAACCCCAGTGGGAATGGGATGCCCCATCTGGAGAGAGATCAAAGATACATTTTAGAAGGACTCAAAAAAGGAATACCAAAACAGCAAAGTTTAAACATGGTTCCGGCAGTTTAGCAGAAAGCTAGTGAGGACCCATCTCAGTTTTTACAACAAATCTATCAGGCATATCAGAAGTATACTAATATTGATCCTCAAGCTCCCAACAATGTCAGAATGGTGTACATTACCTACATCTCTCAAAGTCCCACTGACATCAGAAGGACATTGCAGAAAGCGGAAGGGAGCCTCAGCATGAACCCCTCTCAGCTGGTGGACATTGTATTTATGGTATTCAAAAACTGAGAGTACCATAAATCACAGACAGCTATTGTCTTTGTGGAACAGAACTTTAAGGATCAGGGAGAGACAAGGCAATAGCAAAGCCTGGCAAGGGGATCCATGTGCCTATTGCAGGGAAATAGGCCATTGGAAAAATGAGTGCCCTTAGAGAAAGCAAAATCAGAAAGAAAAGGGAGGAGCCAAATGTCCTGCTGGCCCAGGACATAAGTTCCTAGGACTAAAGAAACCCAGGGGCTCCAGAGTTCAGAGAGCCAATTAAAATCACCCCACAGGGCCTCCCTGGTGGCACAGTGGATTAAGCGGCGCACTATGGGGCAGACCGCAGCCACAGCAGCACGAGTTCGATTCCTGCCCTCGACCAGGGATGGGACCCACATGGTATAGCAGACCTCTCCTGCCTCGCTCCGCTGCTCCCCTCAGCAGTATGTTTCAGTCAGTCTGCCTGTTCTGCTCTCTGCTCTGTCTGGTGAATCCTCTCACCTCCCTGAACTCTGGCCTGTACCCCAGCTCTTGTATGCATAAATAAATATTTAAAAATAAATAAAATCACCCCACAGGAACCTCAGGTACAATTAATGTTGACTTTTCTGGTTGACACAGGAGCTCCTTATTCAGTGATAAATAAACTAATAACACAATTTCCATGGAAGTTGTCACTCTGACAGGAATCTCTGGAAATCTGGAAAACCATTGTTTCCCAAAACCTCTAGAGTGCACTATGGGAAGACAGTTTTAACCCACAAATTTCTGTACATACCTGACTGTCCAGTTCCCCTTTTAGGAAGAGATTTGCTAACTGAACTGTTACTGGATCCCAGTTGCCTCAGTCATGGGGGCCAGCAGGAGCAGTGGTGTCTCTCACCCTATTGCTCCACCACAAATTAGTTGTGGCAGTTGCTCCTCAAAGACATTTTAAGTAACAGTATACTGCCTGGATTGTGGAGTGGACCAATCAAGTGAGAGCTATGAGTTGTTGGTGCTTTGTTACCAGGACCCCGCCTCTCACAAGTCAGTTGTGGCAGAGCCCTTGTATGTCAAGTGAACTTCCTGGATTATGCAGTAGACCAGTCAGTCACAGGATTGAAAAATGGTCCAATCAGACTGATGGGTGGAGCACCCTGAAAGTGGATATAAGCCAGGGTTGGAGGCAGCCTTCCTAGGCCCCCTGCTCTGGAGAAGTGGAAGAAGAAGAACCTGGAGAAGCAGCAACCTTGAGGAAGAAGAACCCCTGGGGAAACAGCATCCCTGAGGAGCCCCTGCAGAGGAAGAGAGCCCTGAAGAGAAGACAGTTCCAGCTTCTGAAGAAAGGAGGGAAGCATCCAGCAGCCACCCTCTGAGAAGGGAAGAGAGACTAAAGGACTCTACCAGAGATTGGGCCTTGATCTTATCTCTTACATTTTACTAAAAGTAGTACCAAAGACCCTGGGCCTGGTGTCTCAAAGAGCTGTTTGTTGTTGGTATAACCAAAAACTCACATAGAGCTATTAACACTGGGTATCTCTGACACCACCTCTGCAGGACCAGTAGTAGCCATTGTTACTGGCCAGTGCTGTCCAGCATTCCTGGTGACCAGTGACAACCATCACTGACACTATTTGGATGAAGCAGTCAGCCACTTGTGGATACAGTAAGTTTTTCCCCCCGTTTGTTAAGATAAACCCCATGGTTGTTCCTGGAGTCTGAGGTCTCTTGCAATTGTGTGTGTGGGTGAGAACCCATAGGCAGTGACCTTTATCAGGTACTGTCCTCTGTTAAGCTATAGCCCCTATTGCTATTGCCCTTGATTCTGGTTTGTGGCCTTTTGGGGCTTCTTAGTAGCTCTCTGGTCTCAGAGCCCTCTCTGCCTATTTCAAAACTGTACACACACATTGTTTTTTTCCAGAAGACAAACACATTCATCTACAGATTCCCATAAGATATATCTGGCAGTCCCTGTTGTAGCCATGGGAGGAGGAGGTGATCCATACTTCATGGTCTAAGGACATCCTGATTAAGGTAGACCCAACAGTGTGGATATCAGGGGAATCTGGGAGAGCTAAAAGAGCCTTCCTGGTGAAAATCCAATTAAAGGATACATCCAGAATTACAAAGAGACTTGGCATCTGCCCATTTTCTCTTTCTATTTTCCATAGAAGAAATGTGATGTAGGCTATAGGTGTGGGATTCACAGAGATTGAGAACAGAATGAGTGGATTTACTGAAATACACTGCAAAGGGGAGCAGCAGATGAGACAGGCGCTGTCTACTGCCATATGTGGTTTAGCTCTGTGGCTGGGGATTGAACTCAGTAGTGGTGATAGTTCTGAGACTTTACTCCTAGGCCACCAGAGAGGCCCAGTAAAGAAAATATTTAATGAAATAGTAGAATAAAACTTCTCAAGTCTGGAAAAGGAAATAAATACATAAATCTAGGAAGATAAAAGAAAATTGGGTACCTGAACAAAAAGAGACTAACACCTGGCATATAATGGTGAAACTTCCAAGACAAAAAACAGACCATTGAAGCTGGTAGGGGAAATAAATGGTTAACCTAGAAAGAAACCCAGATCAGGCAAATACTGTACTTCTCAGAGAAATACTGTAGGTGTAACTGGACACCAGCCAGTAGTAGCTGTGGTGTCTCTCACCCTGCTGCTCCACCACAAATTAGTTGTGGTAGTTGCTCCTCAGAGACATTTTATGTAAAGTGCACTTCCTGGATTATGGAATGGACCAATCAGATGTAAGAGGTGAGTTGATTGGTGCTTTGTTACCAAGACCCTGCCTCTCACCACAAGTCAATTGTGGCAGAGCACTTTTATATAAAGTGTACTTTCTGGATTATGGAATAGACCAATCAGCCAAAGGATTTGAAAAAAATGGTCCAATCAGACTGGTGGGTAGGGCACCCTGAAAATGGATATAAGCTAGGGTTGGAGGGAGACTGAGACAGAGAGAACACTGGAGGAACAGAGAGAGCACCCCAGAGAAGCAACAGCCATAAGGAAGAGCCACAGAAGAAGAGGAGAGCCCTGAAGACAGTTCCAGGCTCTGCAAAAAGGAGGGAGGCATCCAGCAGCTGCCCTCTGAGGGAGAGAGGCTGAGGACTCTACCAGACTGGGCCTCTGTCCTTTCTCTGACATTAACTGAAAGGATCACCAAAGGAACTGGGCCTGGTGTTTCAAAAAGCTGTTAACACTGGGTGTCTCTGACATAGCCTCTGAAGGACCAGTGGTGGCCATCACTACTGACCAATGCTGTCCAGCACTCCTGGTGACCAGTGATGACCATCACTGACACTATCTGGATGAAGTAGCCAGCCACTTGTGAATATGTAAGCATTTTTGTTTCCTCCTGCTTGTAAATAAACTACATGGTTGTTGTTCCTGGAGCCTGAGGTCTCTTGCAATTGTGTGTGTGGGTGAGAACTCGGTTTGGCTATAGTCCCGATTGCTATAGATCCTAATTCTGGTTTGTGATCTTTTGACCTTTAGGGGTTTTGGGGGGGCTCCCTGGCAAGGAGATAATGGAAAAATGTGATTGAAAAATTTTAAGATAGAAACTGCCAACAAAGACTACTGTAGCCTCTCATTAGATATGAGGAAGAAATGAATGCTTTTTTAGACAAGAAAAACTAAAAGAAATTGAAAAATTAAACTCCTCCCCTCTTTAAGAGATATTGAAAGGAAGTCTGGTACTGAGGACAATAGAGAAACATACAAAAGAAAAAAGTAAGATACAATCACAAAACAAAAGATAAAATTGCATCCACAGACTTTTATATAACAACAATCACTCTAAATGTTGATGGACTAAACTCACTAATAAAAAGACACATACTATCTTGTTGGATTAGGAAATAATTCAACCTTCCTGCTGTCTCCAGGAGAAACACCTGAGCTCCAAACATAAACATAGGATCAAGGTAAAGTGTTGGAAAATAATCCTACAAGCAAATGGAACCTAAATTAAGACAAGGACATAACAATCAGTAATATAAACTTACCAAACAAAAGAGCACCAAAAATACATTTGGCAAAACCTATCAATTCAGATAACAAACACTAATAAAAACACTTTTGTGGTAGACTTCAACACCCCACTATCACTAATGGACAGGTCAATGAGACAAATAAATGAGAACATAACTGCTTTATACAAAAAATTAGACTAAATGAACCTATAGAATTTGATAGAGGAAGAAATATTGCTGGACAAATGGATGTGGAGACACCCTCACACACACCCTGTGCATTTCAAAGGGTCAAATAACCTGTCAGGCTGGTCTGTCTCCTTGAAGCAATCTCCAGAATACTCCCCTTTTCCTCTGTGAACTAGCCTTCCACCATATGGTTTTGTCTATTGTAAAACAATTAAGTATAAAAGGAGTATTCAGTCTTTATTCAGGGCCCAGATTTTTTGGAAAAGGTCCATAATCATATGAATGAGAAATAAAGTGCTTGACCTTACAAAATCTGAGTACTACCAGGCCTGGTTTTCCTTCCATAGCCCAGGGTAAAAGCCATAAACATTCTATATCACCAGAATAAACATTTCCTTTCAAATGCACATGGGATATTTTCCACAACTGAACACATATTGAGCCAAAAGACAATATCAATAAATTCATGAAGACTGAAATTATATTAAGTATTGTCTCACACCATAAAGATGTGGAACTAGAAATAAACTACAGAAAGAAAGCAGAAAAAACCTCTAATACATGGAGACTGAATAGCACATCACTTAAAGACCACAGGGTCATAGAGGAAATTAGAGAAGAAATTTTTTAAAAATACCTTAAGACAAATTACAGTGAGGTCACAAACTTCCAGAATGTATAGGGTACAAAAAAAGCAATACTGAGAGATAATTATATAGCAGTACAGGTCCAAATCAACAAACATGAAAGAGTTCAACTAAACAACCCTATCTCTCATTTTGAAGAACTAGAAAAAGAAAAAAAAAAAACCCAAAAGACAGTAGAAAGAAAGACAAAAAAATTTAGAGAACAAATAAAATAGAATCAAAAGGACAGTCAAAAAAATCAATGAAATTAAAAGCTGGTTCTTTGGGGGAAAATTAACAAACCTCTAGGTAGGCTCATTAGGAAAACATGAGAAAATTCAAATAAATAGGATCAAAAAACAAGAGAAGTTACAACAGACATTAACAGAATTCAGAGGATACTAGGAGATTACTATGAACATATTTATGCAAACAAGTTCAATAACATAGTGGAGGTGGACAGATTCTTAGAGTTATATAATCATCCAAGGGAAGAATAGAGAAGAAATAGAAACCTGAACAAACAAAGCATAAGAAAGAAAATTGAAAAAGTAATCAGAACTCTCCCAAAATCAAAGCCCAGGACAAGATGACTTTAAAAGTGAGTTCTACCAAACTTTCAAAAAGGAGATAATACCTAACCTGCTCAAGTTCTTTGCAAAAAATTGAGAAAGAATACTTCCAACATTTTATGAGACCATCATCACACTAATACTGAGACTAAACAAAGCCAACATAAAAAGAAAGTTGTAGACCGAGTGTAAAATTCCTTGATAAAATCATATCAAACTGGATCCAACAATGCGTGAAAAGGATTATAAGATGACCAATTAAGATTTACACCAAGGGCCTCCCTGGTGGCGCAGTGGGTTAAGCAACGCACTATGAAACAAACCGCAGTCACTGCAGCATGAGTTCGATCCCTGCTGCCGGCCAGGGAGGGG